>OZ026842.1:9921222-10177343 GCA_964023205.1 Lutraria lutraria
GAGAAAAATCATGCTGTTGTTGAAGGGAGGTTGTTGCTCAAGAGAGGGCCGCTTTGGAGAGGTTGTACTGTTTATATTATTCAAAGTCTAATTATAATATTAGAGTCAATAATGAATCTAACTATTTGTTAAACAAGTAAATATCTAATGTCAGATAGGTAAATGTAACACAATGTAAGTATATGATTTACTGATATTCTTGTTTAAGGTTATACTGAGTTTTGGACACAGACAAAGACTCGACGATGCATTAATGATTGATAATAAGGTGTATGAACTTTTAGATTTTTTTTAAATTGGAAAGATTTCTGAAGTATTTATAATTTAATTGTCAACATTTATTATGACAGAAAGCACCCTGGTAAATCCAGAGGTTTTGAATAATATATTGGACCTGCATGTTTCATCTGAATCTTTATACAGTAATATGTATGCACCTTAATTGTTATCTTGTGATAGTTTTGTTTGTACATGGATGAAAAATAAACTTATAATGTCATCCGCTAAATAGGCGTTTTTACAGTAATAAAACAAAATCAGCTATTATGGTGTATTTTTTATGTAAAATGTACACCATGATGTATCGAGATCTATAAGATGAAAATACAGGTTAGTAGATTGTTTAGATTTGTGCTGATTGTTTGAATAAAGTTTTTCATCCATGAAATTGTGTTCGTGTTTTTAATTGTACAATATATCATGTCCAAAAATTGTGTTACTGAAATAAGGTGAATTAGTGTGATATTTACTTTAAATTGTTATTTTTTATTATTAAAAAGTACTTGATAAGATTTGTTGTTTTATTCTGCAATTTTAACAACATGTAGGAAACATGGAGGCGAGATATCAATATTTTAATATCCAAAAATTGACACTCAAGATATATTCTCCCCAAACCAACATTTTTGGGCCTCTCGAGTAAACATAAATAAATAATAGTATTCAGACATTGAATTTTGGGTTCAAAATAAGAAAATAAAATTCTACCTACCCACTGTAAATTGTCTGGGCAGGGTTACCATAAACATGTATTTTTTATGGCTGGCCCGTAAAGAAAGAATGAAGCTCAGAACAAAAAATGTATCATGATCAGAATAGATGTAATCAATTTACAGGGAGTACTTTCAGGTCAGGCAAGTTACATGATAATCAAATCATTTAAATAAGATTGCTTTAATGGAAATTTGTATTGTTATTCTAAAACAATTGAAAAGGCTGCACCGGCAATATCAAAAACATCTCATTATTTATCACTTAATTGTCTACATCTGGCTCAAAGGCTACTTTTTAAATTACATTTTCAACATAATAAGAAACAAAAATTGTAGAATAAGTAAAATGACACAAAAATGTTTTAAGTGATAAAAAATTTAAAATGCGAGTCTGTATTTAAAGAAAAAAAAACACTATAAAAGTATACAAGTTTTAACACCAACCCTTGTAATAGTATAACTAGTGGGAGGGAAACTTGACTATTTGTTAAACCATTACTTTACTTGTCGACACTGGTTGACAACATAAAGAGAGAAGCTTTTGAAATGGGTGTCTAATTAGACAGTCCATCAGAACAAGCTTTATATAGTAAGAGAAAGGAATTCTTTCCAGATAAAAACAAAGGTAACACATTTTGTATAAATGAATATTTAACCACACAATGTATTAACTTATATGATGATTCATCCCAAGGCTTTACTTTGTATCTTCCTATTTAAAGTACTTTCATATAAAGTGATAGTTTTTAGACAAAAAAAGAACATTATTTTTTTATATACATCATTATTAAGAATTTTGAACATTTTTTAAAAAGTTTGTTGAGAAATGCAGATTACATTTATAGCTTCAGCAGTGGAAAGGGTCAAATGTGTCGAAATAAAAATCTTAATTGTAAATTGAACTTGTTTTCATGATAATCCACACATGCATCATTTCCTCACCAAATTTGGGCTGGACACCATATTTGGACATTACCACTAATAATATTATAATTAACACACCAAAGGCTGGACCCTACTTATAGTGTAATGTTTTGGACAATGACACTGATTGACATTGGTTGAGTCATTAAAAAAAATTCACCAACTCCAGCAATAATCAGGCTTGTTGAGTCAGACATACAATTGTTATCATGAAAGAAGTTCACCTACACACAAGAATATATAACAAGATCTGAATACTCTGACACAGTACAGTCATACAAAGTACAGTAACAATAAAAATCAATCATTTCTATAATAAAGACAGCCTTTGAAAGAGTTTAAAAGAGTTTTCAGCCAAGCAGTTTTATTCTACTTATGATTTAAAATCATCTAGGTCCAAACAGTTACAGTTTTCAAATAGGAAATAATGTCTCTAATTTATTCCTAATTTGTTACTTATTTTTAGAATTACATATTGGGTCTAATTGTTTACATGTGACACATACTTAGTGTGTGAGATATTATATTAGATCATGAAACAACAATTTAATCTAAATTTACAATAAAATTATCATACATAAATATATAACAAAATACCATTTTAAATTAGTTTAATTAGTTTATACATGTACTTTAAATAAATTAGAGGTTACTTAAAATGTAACACAATAATCAATAAATGTCTTAAAATTAAGCTCCCATGCTACTTTATAAATAATACAAATGGATGCATATCCTAGTTATGTTTTTAAAATTAGATGTAGAAATTTATTTATTCAATATACTAATTTCAGGTTACAGAGCAGACCCAATGAGCAGTATTCATCAATATAATTAATTACTTAGTCAAACTATTATATATTGACTGTTCGAGACAGAGAGATATTCTTTTAATTTGGCCAGGTCCTGAAGAGATTAGATGGCCCTTCTTGAATTATATAATTTTATAAATCAGCCAACTGGAAAGCCATATTAGTGAAGCCTAAACAATTTATATTATATGCATTGATTTTCAATTCATCAATTTCACTTTAATACTTCATAGAAAAATCAGACTACATAACATTTCATTTGTATCCAATTGCATGTGTGACTTTTATGCTACTTCATAAAATCTTGAATTACTAGATAATTTCACCACATAAATGAAATATAACAGATACTGTAAGTTATAACTATGTGAGCTTAAACAACTCCTGTACATGTTTCTTATCTATGTGACTTATATTATATAAATTTTACGTTAGTGTTCATGATTTTATGTCATAATATTATGTCAATAGGGAAACATTATATAAATATAAAAAAATGTTATGACATGTTGCGTAACATCAATTATTTGTGAACTTTCATCAGGTGTGTTTCGTGAAACAAATCTACATGTTACAAGATATCGCAAAATTCATAAATTGGAGATGTTTTTACTGTGATAACATTATCAGTCGAGTTTAATGTGTGAAAGTGTCACATAGCCCAAAGGTCTTAATTATAAAACATCTGTGTACATTTAAATCATTAACTTAATGAGTGATTTCACTTTGATAATATAATAGCCACCTTTGGTGTAATATCAGATAATTTGAAGAACACACGTACGGTACGCTTCATTGACAAACGTATAATATATTCTATTGAGTATATAGAAGTGAACATGTGTCTTATAAATACGTACCTATAATCGGTAAGTCAGGAACTAAATCTTCAGGACTTATACTAGAGAACTCTTCTTTCACTCTCTGGCATGTATTTCCAAGATTATGTGAATATAAAACTCCAAAACTGGACACAATCACACACACGAAAAATCCCAGGCGACACATTATCGTTGATGAGTTCCGTACAATATGAATGAAAGTACACGGAGGTAAAAAGAAAGCGAAATAAAAACGAACAAGGACAATGTCAACACAAAATAAAATTATCCAATAAACCGTTTTAAAATACTCATTAAAATAATGTATCCATACACAAATATCTTCAATTCTGGGTCACTATCCGACGTATGTTAAAATTCCCGTCTTACAAATTCAACTGACTGCGTTTGACTATTTCACGGTAAAGCTGAGATATGAGTAATCGCGTATAGCGAAGGAGGGCTGATCAATAAAGTACGGGAAAGAAACTTTATTTAACGTTAAATTCGTGCTAGATAAACACAATTATCGGGAAAAGTTTAAACATGTGAATAAAACACAAACTAATTTTATAATCCCCATCGCCTTCACTTCGTTCTGAAGAATGTTTGCTTTGTTTCCATTTTTGTGTCATCTATAACTTACACATTAGTCGTACTTTGCCGCCAAATCTGAAACACGTGCCGTGAACATTCGCAGTGTCTAGACACTTGGTCCTGATACGATATGATAGTTTTCGTCTGCTCAGCTCATTAACAATAATGATGGGAATAGAATGAGCTGCCATTATGTACTTACGACTGTTAATTAAAATCTTCACAACTGGGCCAAGAAAAGCGTAAATAAATTCATGTTAATTTTGTTTTTGGTATGAATACCCCCACCCCAACAAACCAAGTTGTATGCATGCGTTCACGCGCGCGTGCGTGATTGTACAACTGAATTATACACAAGTCATGAAGGTAACATAAGATGATTGCATCGTTCAGAAAACATTTAATTAATACCAAAGTTACCACAAATTCGATCTATTAAAACACCCCTTTTAATGATGGGAAATGAAAAAGAAATAAATCACCTTATTTACCAAACGAATGCAACAAGAGATAATCACCACCATCTTTTTGTTTCTTTCTTAAACCGTCAACAGATTTGAATAAAATGCTATGTTAACCATCACCAATTAATATCAATTTAACAAAGTTGCTTTTACGATCAGCCAGGTAGAATGTACAATAATTATTGTTTATGGAAGGTGGGAGTCTAGTTGGAAGCAGTACTTAGAATGCTCAAAGACCGGGAGCACAAAATATAAAAAGCTAACGGATAAAGAAATTAATGCATGATTATCAACCCCAGGTTTGAGACTGGTCATGATCTGTTTATATCTTACGTTTTCTTGACATAACAGAACATAACTTTATTTTCTCTCAATACATGCAGTACAAATGTATATACATATTACAATAATTATACTTATGAGTACTAGTTTATTATAGCTGTTTGCGAGTACATGTATATAGTGTAGTGTCTATTACTAGTTTGGCTGATCCTGGCCATTTGATTGGCTAATGGTGATGACTGAATTTATTAATAGTGGACTGGTAAGTAACGACATGACATGCCCCGATTGCTGAAGCATTCATGAGTTCTGTTTTATAAATATGCGAAACATCGAAGCTTAATAAAAAAATAGCTGAATATATCTCACTTTAAGACTGTGACAGTCTGTAGAGAACTTAATATTAAAGGTACAGGGCTCTGATTGGAGAGCCCAAACCGATTGGTATTCACACAAGTTTTTTTCCAAGAAAGCTAATTTACTCTTTTATACATGCATTTGAGAACTGTCTTGAGCATGCAGCTAACTTAAATATTAGCATTTAATTCGACCCCAGCTGTGTTGACCAGGAGTTAGTGCGCTGGACTTGGTTTAACCAGGCGATCTGGGTTCGAACCAGGGTTGCAGAAGGTCATGTATACCCTCTGTGGTAATTTGACGAAAAAGTCAATTTTCCTCTACATGCAGGTGGAGAAGTTGCCAACTCCTTCTTGAAGGATTACTTTAAGTACTGGTTAGAATACCGTCCGGCAAAACTGATTAGATAAACTGGACGCACTAATTGTATAACTGAAAATGTTGTTTAATTAACCCACTGAAGAAGAAACATTGAATTCAGACGTGTATGTAAAGTATAAGCAAATGTTCAAAAGCATGAAACCATGTACATATTATCAGAAATGTGATACTGAACGGTATAAATGTATATGCAGACTAGAGTAGATTATGTGTCCCTGACATAATGTGATGGGAATATTAAATTAGTGTGGGGGGGGGGCAGACTTGTTACCGTTCACATTCATACAATGTTACACGTCAACTAGACATGTCATTGATCCATTCAGATTTCGCTAATGCTGGCTTTTAGCCTCATAAAAGAACTGAAAGGATCCTACTTAAGAGTACTTCAAGAGTAAAATAATTGTTTGTTTCTGGTACCAGACCTACCCTATTCATACCTGGCGACCCTATAGACTTTTCACTCAGCCCATTAGGAACCGTATATATATATATCCACTGTTGATTAAATTGTGTGAATTTAAGTTGACCACTTTATATATATATTCATGATATGTCACCCTTACAACAGTCTGAGTGTGTTTTAGCTTTGTGAAAGCTATTATGTTTGTCAGATCAACATAAAAGAATGATGAAGTTAGACTATAGTGAGATTAATCAATCATTCTTCAGGTTTCCTTTTATCTTTTTTTCTGCTGAATGTTCCAGGTGAAGCTCTACTGTAGATGTAAATGTCGACCTGTCACAGCAGAGTTTTAATGAAATTCTCCCAGAGTTATATTTTTACCAGAGTGAAAGACTAGTCTGGAGATAACCTGCCCCTGACATCATGTGATGGGAATATTAGTCAGGGAACAAGACTGGGGGGGGGGGGGACAGACTTGTTACCACTCAGTTGGTGATCAAAGCCACAGTGTGGAGTCTATTTTTGAGAGAAGTAGGCTGAAGATATCAAATGTAGTTTTTAATTGTCAGCACTTCTATTTACACTTCACTTCCAGTCACTGAAGTGCAAATGAGACATCAAAACTGTGTTTAAAATTTAACATGAAGGGTGTTCATGAACTTTTATAGTTCATGAATTGTCCAAGAACTGGGATTAAACTATTTTCTGTGGAAAGTTCTTGAACAGTTCATTCATAAGTAGTTCAAAGCTACTTGTCCTTAACAGACCCTGAAGAAATCATTATTACTTCAAGAACTGTTCATGAACTCATCTATAAAAACATGAAGAATTTGCAGTTCAAGGCATTTAAAGAAAATTTCATGAATTATTCATCAACAGTAACAGTTTATTTTCCAGGGGGCAGTTGTTCTCTTGGTTAGCTCAGCAATTACATCCTAAGTCTATATGTGGACTGGTGACACTGGTTGATCTTCTACCCTAAAATAGATTATTGAACATGTATTTCATATATAAATAACTGACATTTATATTAGTGGGAAATAAGGTAAGTGTCGAATCCAGGAACACTTGTTAGATTAATCATCTGCCATAATGCAAATAGCATACATAACAGAAACTCAGTGATTTAATCTCAAAGAACAACAATGATAACATAGCCCCTATTATCTAAATGTAAACTATGTATTATATCACTGTGCAAATAACAAATCACAACATACCGGGTAAATATCAATAGGTCAAAACTGCAGTTTTCATGGAGATAAACCAACTCAACCAAACAACAAAAGGAACTGACACAACAACACAGTCATATGTGGATATATGAACTTTTTTTATATATATGGTAAACTAACAGAATATCGAGGGTTCAGCACAACAATGTCGTAACTTGTTCTGATTTCAATATGAGTTACGACATTGTTGCACTGAACCCTTGATATGATGAAATCAATCAGGGTCATTTTGTGACTATGCCAGTTTTAATGAGGATCAAGGAAGATCCAAGTCTTAAACCTTGGTAGAACCACCAACATTCCTTAAACTAACTGGGTAGTTTTCTCACCAGTTAAATTTAGTCCTGGGTGGGATATGTACTGACAGCAGTAATAGGCTAGTGATTAACCCAACTAAAACTAGAATACAAACCTGCTGTGCTCTAAAGAACTGTCTAATAAGTATTGTGACAAAGGGCCATAACCCTGCTGATATAAATCACAAATAAAACTGCAAACACACAGATATTTGTAAATACAACAGCATGGAGTCAAGCGAAAACAAGCAGTTCAGTACTTGTAAGAATATTGATTAATTGTATTTTAATTATGTGAGAAAATCTAAGTTAAGAAACAGAATCAGCCTAAAAACATCCAGGTTCTGTGGTACCTGTAATAAAACTTGAGATCAGTCGCTGAGCTTAAACCTCAAATTTCTTCATATTTAAGGAATATAATTATATCATTAATCATACTTTTTCTTGTCAACATAAATTAATTGATCTGAATATGTTTAAACAATAAACAGTAACAAATTTTCAACCAAAATTCATTGAGAATGAAATTGAGATCTTAGCTCTGAGATCATTCTCAAGTTAAATAACCTCAGCACCAGATCTGTGAATAATATTCATAACTTGAACTATTCATGTTATATATATATTTCATAAATATCACAATACAGTACACATGTTAACATTGCAGTAAGAATTAACATAGCACAACATCTCTAAAAATGCCAGACACCTAATTACATGTAATTGTTGGTTTGTATGCTAATTTCAGACAAGAAATAAGCCATATCAAACATAACAATAAATAATCACAAAGTTCAGAATTTATGTATATATACATAGGGCGTTGAAGTAGGAGCCAATTAGGCAATAATTAAAACCTAACTGCACAAGTGATGTGAGGTGTTATAAAGTCTAATTTTCTACAAGTCTGATCTTCTGACATGAAAAACGATTTTTTCGGCAAATCCAGCCCTTTTCAGACAAATTATCCATTAATCGGTTTCTGCCTGCATAACTATCAGACAATTGGTCCAGCAGTTAATTGTGGCGTGTAATAATTTGGAAGCACTCAGCAATAAATTTTTTATAAGTACATTCAAACATGTGAACAATTTTTTTTTAATGTCAGTCACACATGAGAAATACATAGTGTACTTATTGACAGATGGCCTTTATTCAGAGGTCATTTTATTCTAGTCAATCAATGAATATTTTTTAATAATGACCTTTATTTACAGGGTGGCCATTAATTGGAGGTAGCAGCTAACACAGGTTTGACTGTACAAATAATTACCACCAACTAACATCAGTTGTAAAACAGAGTATAAAAGCCACATTCCAAGTAAAAAGCTTATAATTAAGTTATATCACAGATCAAAGTTCACTTTTCTTTTTTCCCTTTTTTACACCTAGTCCAATGGGACAGCTGACCCCTGTACCCCCTAATCCACAGTATCCACCAGGGTTCTTGTGTAAATATTGTTGATGGTAATCCTCAGCATAGTAGAACTCGGTCACAGGTTTGATCTCGGTTACAATGTTTTGAAATCCTTTCAGCTTTAAAAGTTTTTCATATTCTTCCTTAGAGCTCTCGGCTTCTTCTTCTTGTTCTTCAGAGTAAAAATAAATACCTGAACGATACTGAGTACCTTGATCGTTACCTTGACGATTGAGTGTGGTTGGATCATGGTTCTCCCAGAAAGTCTGAAACAAAATACACGTATTGTGTAATCTTTTCACTGTGTGTTCATTCTAGAGTCAAACCTGTGAACAAAGGTCACCCTTTGGAATGACAAAATATGGCCTTTATCGACAGGTGGCTTTTATTTGGAGGTCATTTTGTTCTTTATAATTTTTGATGGTTTTTAAAAGTATGGTTTTTATACACAGGGTGACCTTTATTTGGATGTGGTTGCTATCCCAGGTTTAACTGTATGAATATTCTGTGTCTGAGTCTTGAGAAGACAAAATATACCATTAAAAAAGTATTTATATAAAAATAACAATAATGCAAAAATTTACAAAATGACCATACAAATGAACGACATTAAATTCTTAAATCAACTTAGTCAGCATCATCCCTGTCTAAAGTAAAACTCTAGTTGTGTCCATTTAATTAACATGTTTGTTAACATTAGTGACTGGTTATCAAAATTATGATTGTAACAGGAAATTAGAATTTTCGCTATAATACTAGCATTCATTAATATAAACATTGCTTATGAGTTTAACATACAACTGCAACCATATATCAACTTAAATTAATTAAATTTTCAATTTTGATGAAATGTATCTATGTGCTGGTATATCAATTATTAATATTAGGTAACGGAGACGAATGCAACTGATTAGTGATATGTTTCATTTAATCAGAATAATGATGAAATTATCAACATAATGCTACAATAAACAAAGATCAATTCTGATTGGCAAAAAATAAATTAGGTTAGTACAACATAGTACCAGAAATATCACCCTGTTAAATAGTTATTCTTAGTTCATGGATTATTCATGAAATAATAAAAAAACTATTCATGAACTATTCAAGAACAGTTCGAGAAAATGAATTCTGATTGAAGGGGGGGGGGGGGGGGGTTGACAGTCTATATATAAGGGTAATAACTAATAAATTTAACAATAGCTAGTAAGCCAAGAGTTATCTTTCTTGTGGGAGACTAACTAACCTATCATTTACACTTAAAAGGTATCTATTACATTATGATTTAATTCATATAGAATATAGAAAAAATGAAATACACTTTATGCCTAACCATCTGCAATAACAAAAGTGTTTAACAAACATGTTGGAGAAGTTCTTAACATTGAACACAAGAAATAATTACCTTTAGTATATCACTGTATGTTACATTTTGTGGATCAAACACAACTCTAACCACTTCATTGTGTCCAGTGTTACCTGAACAAACTTCCTTGTATGTTGGATTTTTTGTGAAACCGGCAGAATACCCCACCTGCAACAGTATAAAATCACAAAGCTCTTCATGTGGTGAAAGAAGACTGGTTAGGCCTAAAATATGGTTTGTTTCTGGTTACATGACCATTAAATATAGGGAAGGTAGGTAGTGGATTTTTTGGGGTTTTGTTTGTTTTGGCTCTTAAAAGGCGAAAGTGAGAAAGAAGATAAACCATTACTAGGGTCTCATGAAAGGTCAAAGGTCACGATTTTGAGCGGAAAAATTAGGGTAGATCTGTCAGGTAACGAGAAACAAACTATTTTTTGTTTTTGCCTTTTTTTCTAAACTTGTGCAGTTTAAAGATAAACCAATGAAAAAAGTGCATTTACAGCCTGATTTCAACACAAGATATAAAGTTAGATTTGTCAACTATTGCAAAATGCAGCCTTCTTATTGGTCAGTTTTAAAACTGCAATCAGAATTATCCAATCAGAGGCTATTATTTTGAGACTTGAAAACATGCATTATGAATATAAGTATAGTCCAGATACCAGTACCCACACATCATGTTAGCCTACACAATAGCACAAGCTGAGAATCTGAATAAACTTAAATGTTAGCTTATTTTTGTAAAGAAAGAAATTATTATTATTAAGTTGAAATTTTCTAAATGAAACCGATCAACTCACCTGTGTAGAAAATACGCCAGCCAATTTCCAGAACTTTCTTTCAGCACCCCAAAAACATCCCATTCCTGAAGATAGGACAATAAAGAATGATCATAATATTATATATAAGGGTATTTTGTACAGTGATATGATCAACCATATAGTGAAAAAATTTACCTTGATCTTGATTAATTTAATGTAAATAGAGGATATTAAATGAGTGTGGATTCCGTATTGAATTCTTTGAACGAGTTGTATAAAACAGTATGAAGCCAGCCTCTGGCAAGCTTTATACTGTTTTATTCCACGAGTTCAATAATTCAAGATGGAATCAGCACAAATTTAATATTCTTTTTATCACACACCCTGAAAATACGGCGAAAACCAACACACCTGTTTGACATTGCTACTAATAACATAAGAGTGACACAGTCATGTGATTTAAGACTTTTTAATCAGGAGCACAAAATACATTATGAGACATCATAAATAATAAATGTATGAACATGTCTAAAGATGTAAACAGTATCTTTGCTTACTCAAATTATTAAAATCAATTGCTCCTGTTAAGTTATGATTTTGAAAAACATGCACCAATCAATGTCTATGGTTCATCAAGTTCATGACGTTACTTCATGACGTCATTTACATATTATATGCACAGCTGTGCCATATCGTTTTTACGGCACGGCCAAAACGGCACGGGTACGTGATAACTTATTTTTCTAAAGCGTACCAGATAATCATAAAGAAAAGATACAATGTACTTTAATGTGCTAGCTAACAGTACTCTGAGTTTAGAAAATCACACCAGTATGAATTTATCAAGATTAATAGAATGATACTCTATGTCCTTAAAGTTTCAAGTCATTGCATGCAGACAGTCTTTAGAAATTCTTTTTGATACGTAAGTATGTTAACAGTCTTAGGTATACCATATAAAAAATGTAAAATGCATATAAATCTCATCATTCATTAAGATCCTCGATCAACATCAGTTACATCACTGACAAAATTACAGACAATGAATGCAAGATGTATGTAATTATATCCATACCAAACATGGCCATCTCCATTTGTTCAGGGAATGGAGGAACTGTAGGATTACCACTCACAGCATGTTTCGTATCTACCATAAGCTTCTCATCCCTGCCTAAAATAAATCATTATTTACAATCAAACAAAAAGCTGAACTTCCAAGGAGTTACTTACTTATATCTATTAAACAATACACCTATGGCACACAAAAAATCCGTGTTGATAAGGTGGTGGTCATATTATCAAGTTTAGAATAAGATTTATGTATTTCATCAGATTTAACACCATTTTCAACATTATTTCATGCAGTTATATCGTGGCAGGCAGTTATCCTAACCAGCTTCCCTGGACTTCAATGAGGCCTTAACCTGTACTGGCCAAATCTTCTCCACAAGCTACTGCCAAGCTCCCCAACATTATTCAGAGGTTGAGGGCAATTTAACCTAGGATGTAATACAGAGATTACAGTTTAATTTGTCACAGACGGTGTGAGCCTCGCCCGGGGTTCAAACTGACAGCCTCTTGATCAGTAGACCAACGCCCTAACCACTGAGCTAACAGGGCAGGCTTGAGAATAAGAGAAATATTGTATTTAGTGGTATAGTAATGTTGTTTTAATACTAAGTCAGAAAATAAGCAGCCTTTAAAGCACATTAAAGATAATTCAGTTGTATGATAACGAACATGATTAAAGAATCTAAATTACTAACCTGGTAAAGCATCCTGAGGGGTTGGCATGGTGGATGGTCTAGACTGAACGTCCCCCATAAAGATGAAAGCAGCTGTAGGTTGTGTTCGTATCACTGATTGCACTAACAATAAGAACTTAGCAGAACTACAGTACCTTGAAAAAACTGACCTGGAATATAATTATCAATTATATCAATATGCTAAGTTCAGCATTAAATGATTAATGTATATACAATATGTTTCATACTTGCATGACATAATTATAGAACAGCTAGGTCAAATAATCATTATGGGAATGTTTCTTATAAATATTATATATAATAAGACATAATTAAAAGAAAATCTCTCAGCAATAATAAATATAACAATAGCAATAATGTGAATTCTGTGATTTCTTTCAATTTCTTTCTGTGTAATACGGCATAATAACAATGATCATACAAGAGTGCTGAAAGTTAACTTGCTTCAACCTTAAGTCATTGTCACATTTACTGTCACACATGTAGTTGACTGTAGTTTATTTTGTATGTAGTTGATCGTAGTGTCACTACGTGTAAGTATGGCAAACTGCATTTAACTATATGCAAAATGACCAGGGTTATTGGGAGACCTACGTGTAACTATGGTTAACTATGTATAAACTTACTTAAAGTTAAACCTACTTGACGCCTAGTTAACCATACCTTAAGGCGTAGTCCAACCCAAGTATGCCCAAGTTGACCGCAGTGTTAGACGTAGTGTAAATGGTTTTGTCATATTACTACAGTCAACTACGGTAAGCAATTCCATCAAGTAGGGTCAACTACATGTTGAAAATTTTTAGGCAACTATGGTTTCCCCCTTTTACGGTCAAATGACCGTAAATGTGACCGCAGCTTTAATATGAGATGCATACATGTACAGGGCCCTTTTTCCAAATTTGGGAAGGGGCCTTAGCCTTTCATTTTAGGAAATTAAAGCGCGATATTTGGCCAAATTTCTTGAAGGTTAGACAACTGAGTTTGAATAGCATTGTTTTTGGTGGAATTTCTTGCCTAAATTTGGAAAAAATAGCCATTTTACAATTGGAAAGTCACCGAAATTCGGCCTCTGTTGTAGAAGAAAAAAAAGCCCTGATGTATTTTTTTTCATCTATTTTTGAAGTAAAGAACTGTGTATAAAGACATCATAACAAATCTAGTAAATTGAAACTGAATGAAATAATCAACATGATTATAATGCTTCCAAAATTAATCAAACCACTATAACAGTCATACCGGTATCTTAATGAATCACATTAAATTTATACTCTTGACAAACATTGAAACATGGTTCGAACAAACTTAAGCCTAACTTGTTGAAATACCAGACTCCCAGGATTTGTGGAAGATGTCTTTGAAATACACAATAAAGGAAAGAAAGTTAACAACTTGAACAAGCATTACCTCATCGTGGCAGCTTTTTCTACATCAAAGTTACAAATTTTCTCAGACTGCCCGAAATAAAAGCTTAACACGAACAAAATTTAAGGACATTCATTTTCATTTTCACTGATAAGATGTACACTGAATGAACAACCTGGAACATTTGGTATGTTTCCCACTCCATGTAGATTTATTTGACTTGAGTATGTCACGGGACTACAGACAGTACATACATGAAAATGACATGCATATTTATTATTGTTATCAAACACTGTCAATTTCTCATCATTGTGTTGGTTCGGTCCACAATAGAAAATTATCTAAAGACGGGACAATTTCTATAATTAAAATAATTATTAATAATTATGCACACTAAATTTTCTTTGTCACGTCTGTGGTATATATACATTAACAGCTAGTTTAGTTTTAAAAAAAAATAAAAAGAAATACATACAGGTATAATCCGTAAGTGTGTATGACAAATAGATGAGGGTAAAGATTTATATTTATTTACAAACTTACATAATCTACAGTATGTTCTAATTTGACATTTGTACTCACTTCCGGTAGGACAATAACTTAGAAGAAAAAATAAACTTGAAATTGCCACATTATTGAAAAATATAGTCCTGCATCATTATTCGAATAGTTATGACATATAAAGGTTGGTCATGTGAATTAAACGAAAGACAATTATGACGGTATCACTTACATGACAAGCAAAGTACGGTTATATAAAGAAACAAAACCGGAAACAAAGGTGTAAGATAAAACCCAATCCAATATGCCCCGTTCTAGAGGTATATGGACACTTCGGACCACGTACATCACGGACCATATTTTGGGACAGTACTGGCCATATTTTGGGACTTTTGATACACTATTTAAAGCATCAGAACTAAAATTGTGCCTGCAAATATGGATTCTTATCTGTAGTTGTTTCAAAGTTTATTTTTTAGTCGCATACACCGCCCATTTTATAGATGACCACCATAAATAATTGTTTTATTCGCCATTTATATCAACCTATATGATATCTCATTATCAATTATAATTTACATGAAATACACTTCATGTGGTGGCAATGATTAGCATCTAGTTAGTTTCAATGGGAATGATAAATGCTTAATGTTTAGACACCGTGTCCGAATAATTATAGGCACAGTCCGAAATTAGCACTGCACCTGTATACAACCAAGGACTTATAAATATACATACAAGTCCTTGATACAACGTAAATACAGTCCTTGTCGTGCATGTATTTGCCTCTATAATCATTTATCCGTTATTTAGAAACTTTTCGAGTTGTATAAATATGCATTTGAAACAATTAATGGTGATATAGGCCAAAGATAATAATGGCAGTTGAAAATTTATTATAAAATATGCAATTCTTTTTTATTAAATAAAACTAAGAAAACTACTGTGCATGAACCAGAAATGTGTAGAGTATTTTTTTAAGATGTATTATTTGGAAATTTGGTTGACGCTTTCTTTTATCTTCAGAAATTCTTAGAATAGATTCGGGTATGGTTGAAACCAGGTGGAAACCAAACCTGGTTTGTTGCAAACAAAAGCACGCCCAAATGATCACAGACGTGCATAATAATTATGTTCTTATTTGATTTAGTAAAATGGCCACTTTATGCTTACTGAATGTTTTCATTTAAAAATATATTTTTTCAAACGAATGAAGCAGGATAAACAATTTTATACTTAATTATGAGTACATCTCGTTATAGTATACATATACACTGCAGTTTTGATATAAGTTGGAGATATATTGCAGGATTCTGTTGATTTTGAAAGCAGTGGAGTAGGTTGTAATTTCTCACTGAATGTCATGACTTTAAGCATTAGGAATACAAGTTTTTCTTCCGGACTAACAATTAAAAGGTGTGGCTTCCTTGGTAATAATTGTGGTTAATTGGCATAAAAAAGTTCATTAATTGTGTTAGGACTGTAATTACATACTTGACCTTCAAATTTTAATTCATAATGATGATAACACAGGCTTTAATGAAGGTTGGCTTTATCTAACGCATTTAAACTTCGCTCATGACAGTACTCTCAGTGCTCTGATTTAAGGTTGGCTTTATCTTCGCACCTGACAGTGCTCTCATGGCTTTATCTTCAGTTCTGACAGTACTCCAAGTGCTTTGATTTAAGGATGGCCTTATCTAACACATTTAAACTTCGCTCCTTACAGTATTTTCAGTGCTTTGATTTATGGATGGCTTTATCTGACACATTTAAACTTCGCTCTTGACAGTGCTCAGGGTGCTTTGATTTGAATCGTTGAGGATGAAAATAAACAAATAAATAAATAAAATTTGATTTTATGTGAAAAAATGATTATATTTTTCTTTGTAACTGATTATTCCTACAACCACAGGTATGGAAAATCACCTTCCGCCGGTCATTTCAGTACTTTGATTAGAAAAAGCTCGTCAATTTCATGCAGTAGCAACCCGTGCTAGAACGCTGGTCAGTGATTGGCTAATCCACCCGCGTTCCAGAAATTGGAAGAATCAAAGATGATCCAAGGGTAGGTACTCTTGAAATAGTTCCTTTTAAACATTATTGTGCTTGATAATTCAATTTGAAATCAGAATGCGTCGTTGAATAAACACATACAACGATTATATTCAAATTTAATTACGTCGTTTTTATTTATATGTATAATTGATGATGCGGGTATCTTACTGTCACCCCTATATTGCGTAAATGTTGATGCGCCATGTCACAGTTAGCAGCAGACGACAATTCCAGGCAAAGTCATTAGGTGAGAGGCGCTTAGCGAAGAAAGTCGAGTACTCTAGAATTATTACGCATGAAATCGGATATAAAGGTAAGGAATTTAATAAATTTGATTGTTTTAAGGTGTTTTTAATTATTTACGCGACTAGTTATGATAATTTTATATAAGTTTTTTCGACAAAACTGAAATATTAACGATTTTATGACCTTTTCATGTTTGCTTGTGAAGAGTGCATTTCTTAGTTATTATATTTGAAGTACCGCATTTATTTATGCATTATTCATATTCCATTTATATTTATTTACATCTAAGGAAAGTTTATTGATATTATTTTATTACATTGGAGTAATTTCACCGAAAAACGAACATTGTAGGTTCAGAAGACGCAGCAGACGACAAGTTACCACCGCCGCCAATTTCATTGAACTCGATGGAGATGACTGATTATATATAGACGGGTTGAGGTAAAGATTTATTATTTTAATTAAGGTACTTAAAAATCTTAGAAATTGACAAAAAACGAATTTCACACGTTTTTAGTTCATGAATGCTGTTTTCTTCTGTGACTGCTTTTCTTTGATGAAAATTCAATATGTATTAATTTAGATACAAATATCTTTTAAAGATATTAGTTGACATCATTTTATCACATTGAAATAATTTTAATTTAGGTACAGACAACACAGCAGACGACATGTTACAACAATCACTAATTTTGTGTAATTCGGAAGGCAAATAGTGTTGATTGATCTAGGTGCAGACTTCTATAAATAAGGTAATTTTAAATTATTTTTTTTAGAAATTGATAAAACACATTTGAATTCCACCCTCCTTTATGGACAATGAATTGTTTCTTGTATTGATGTATTTTATGATTATACCTTTGAGAGGGGGTATATTGGAGTCACTGTGTTGGTCGGTCAGTCAGTCGGTCGTTGGTCAGTCGGTTGGTCCGTCCACATAAATATCAAAAGTTTGTGTTCACCATGAAGTGTAGATATGCAAGACACAATTTTCATTCCCAGCGATTCACTCATTGCAGAGTAATGTGCCCTTGAACATATAGCCATATAGTGTAGCATGCCAGTCTTAGTTTGTGGAGCGAACTCCTTCCACATTTTTCAAGGGATTAAATTGAAACTTGAAATATATTATCAATATAAAATCTAGATGTGCAAGACACAATTTTCATTCCCAGTTATCCACTCATTGAACTTAGCCGTATAGTGTACTATCACATTCTTAGTGTCAATGCGGCGGCGGGGGTATTAGTCACCTCTGGAACAGCTCTAGTTTATGCTATGTTATCTACTTCTAGCTGTGCTTTTCTTTTTTCCACTAATTTGAATTTAGTGAATTAAACCATTTAAACTAATATAATATGAAATTTAAAAGAAAGTTGAAGTGTTATGAGATATTATAGTGAGCTGTTCAAGACCCATAACCCTTCCATGTCTATTTTTGAGTGACTGCCCTTAAATTTGAAGTGCATATTTCATGATTGATAACTGTACAATATCTGTATTATTTATCTGCCCTTTGATTAAACTTGTTCCCGTTGTCTTGTCTGTACAAAGCAAACAGGACACTGATTGGTCAATTTCTATCGGAATCCGGGCAGAATACTGCCCGGGGGATCTCGTGAGACTTTGCGTAATTGATGCACATTTCGTTCGTAATTTAATTAATAGATAAAGATAATTAAGGGAACTGGATGGTTATTTTCTAATCTTGATCATTCAAACACTTAATAAAGTAGATTTTAAATACACACAGCCTACTTAAATGTATTTTGAAATGGACTACTGACCTTTAAATATACATAAAATATATATATACTTTTTTTTAATCGAGTCGGTGTTAGGAGAATTTTTTGTCACTTCTGTAGATTTTTATACTTTTTAAAAATAATTTTGCTTTTAATTAAATTACAGTATCACTTTACATTTTGAACAATGACTTATTTTTATCATGATTTTATATTAATTGTTATTTATTAGTGATGCTAATAACAAAATAAGTCACATTCAATCTGATTCTGGACTATATGTTTTTAAACAATATATTGTTAAAAATCAATTGACTGATATATCATAGTCTGTGTTAATCTCAATTTCAAAGCAAGATTAGTCGGCGATTAAGAAGTTGTTATGCAATATATTATGTAACACTGCCGTGTCACTTCCTGGACCCTTATAAGGGAGAAATATTTTATTACCGAAGGGGGTCAGTATATTCTTGACCACTGGTGTCTGATAATATACAACATAGATCATAATCTCACCCCTAATTAAGTTTGGTGTTGGAAAGGAAATTCAAATCAAGTTCGAACATCATTTGACATACTGCATGATATACATTTTGCAACCAAGATAAATATCTAATAGTAAAGAAGAAGAATATTACAGTACAACCTCCCAAGAGTGACCCTCTGTAGAGCAACAACCTCTCTACAACAACACATTTAAAATTTCCCTAAGCTGATACATTTTTGTATTTACTATAAATTTAACCTCTGTAGAGCAACAACCTCTCTACAACAACACATTTAAAATTTCCGTAAGCTGATATTTACTATAAATTTAACCTCTGTAGAGCAACAACCTCTCTACAACAACACATTTAAAATTTCCCTAAAGTTGATATTTACTATAAATTTAACCTCTGTAGAGCAACAACCTCTCTACAACAACACATTCAAAATTTTCCCAAGCTGATATTTACTATAAATTTAACCTCTGTATAGCAACAACCTCTATACAACAACACATTCAAAATTTTCCTAAGCTGATATTTACTATAAATTTAAGCTCTGTAGAGCAACAACCTCTCTACAACACCTTCAAAATTTCCCTTAAGTTGATAATTATTTACTATAAATTTAACCTCTGTAGAGCAACAACCTCTCTACAACAACACATTCAAAATTTCCCTAACCTGATATTTACTATAAATTTAACCTCTGTAGAGCAACAACCTCTCTACAACAACACCTTCAAAATTTCCCTGAGCTGATATTTACTATAAATTTAACCTTTATAGAGCAACAACCTCTAAACAACAACACATTCAAAATTTCCCTGAGGTGATATTTACTATAAATTTAACCTCTGTAGAGCAACAACCTCTCTACAACAACACATTCAAAATTTCCCTGAGCTGATATTTACTATAAATTTAACCTCTATAGAGCAAGGTTGCCATGCATCTGACATTGACAAATCATTGAAACTTATATTCCCGGAACGGCACGAAAATGATACGGCGTTTGAACTATGCGTTCATGGAGGCGGATAAGTGAATTTGGACGAAAGCGTGAAATTTTGAATCGTTGTGCCTTAGGTATCCATCCATTGAAGGATTCGTCAGTGGTGAGTGATAACAAATTTAATTTTCTTTCAATTAACTCCGGAATTGTTATGAAATCACTGTGATAGGCATAGGGCATCCCGTCTGAATCATGCACCCAGTCCCTTAAGCTATCTGAGCATATCCTTGCATCCTCCTGTCTGAGACCTCATAATGCTGTCTTCTCCCACACTGTGATAGGCATAGCGCATCCTTTCTGAATATGCACCAAGTCCCTTCCTTAAGCTGTCTGAGCATATCCTTGCATCCTCCTGTCTGAGACCTCATAATGCTGTCTTCTCCCACACTGTGAAAGGCATAGCGCATCCTTTCTGAATATGCACCAAGTCCCTTCCTTAAGCTGTCTGAGCATATCCTTGCATCCTCCTGTCTGAGACCTCATAATGCTGTCTTCTCCCACACTGTGAAAGGCATAGCGCATCCTTTCTGAATATGCACCAAGTCCCTTCCTTAAGCTGTCTGAGCATATCCTTGCATCCTCCTGTCTGAGACCTCATAATGCATTCTTGGCCAACACAGTAATAGGCATAGCGCATCCCGTCTGAATCATGCACCCAGTCCTTTCCTTAAGCTGTCTGAGCATATCCTTGCATCCTCCTGTCTGAGACCTCATAATGCAGTCTTGTCACACACTGTGATAGGCATAGCGCATCCCATCTGAACATGCACTGAGGCCCTTCCTTAAGCAGTCTGAGCATATCCTTGCATCCTCCTGTCTAAGTCCTCATGATGCTGTCTTGTCCCACACTGTGATATGCATTTAGAAATGCACATAATGTAGCAGGGTTGAGTGTGAAGAAGACCAGGCAAATAACTGTCTCTGTCCTAAGACTTTGAAGTAGATTTGTCAAATACCCTACCTTTGGTTGTCCGGTCATGCATTCTCAAGTCTGAGACCATGTCCTCTGGTTGTCCGATCATGCATTCTCCAGTCTAAGACCATGTCCTCAGGTTGTCCAATACCCTACCTCTGGTTGTCCGGTCATGCTTTCTCCAGTCTGAGACCATGTCCCACCCAGGTTGTTCGGTCATGCTTTCTCCAGTCTGAGACCATGTCCTCCCCAAGTTGTCCGGTCATGCATTCTCCAGTCCGAGACCATGTCCCCCCCAGGTTGCCCGGTCATGCATTCTCCAGTCCGAGACCATGTCCCCCCCAGGTTGTCCGGTCATGCTTTCTCCAGTCCGAGACCATGTCCTCCCCAAGTTGTCCGGTCATGCATTCTCCAGTCCGAGACCATGTCCCCCCAGGTTGCCCGGTCATGCATTCTCCAGTCCGAGACCATGTCCCCCCCAGGTTGTCCGGTCATGCTTTCTCCAGTCCGAGACCATGTTCCCCCCTCCCCGGTTGCCCGGTCATGCATTCTCCAGTCCGAGACCATGTCCTCCCCAGGTTGTCCGGTCATGCATTCTCCAGTCCGAGACCATGTCCCCCCCAGGTTGTCCGGTCATGCATTCTCCAGTCCGAGACCATGTCCCCCCCCGGTTGCCCGGTCATGCATTCTCCAGTCCGAGACCATGTCCTCCCCAGGTTGTCCGGTCATGCATTCTCCAGTCCGAGACCATGTCCTCCCCAGGTTGTCCGGTCATGCATTCTCCAGTCCGAGACCATGTCCTCCCCAAGTTGTCCGGTCATGCATTCTCCAGTCCGAGACCATGTTCCCCCCTCCCCCGTTGCCCGGTCATGCATTCTCCAGTCCGAGACCATGTCCTCCCCAGGTTGTCCGGTCATGCATTCTCCAGTCCGAGACCATGTCCCCCCCAGGTTGTCCGGTCATGCTTTCTCCAGTCCGAGACCATGTCCTCCCCAAGTTGTCCGGTCATGCATTCTCCAGTCCGAGACCATGTTCCCCACGCCCCGGTTGCCCGGTCATGCATTCTCCAGTCCGAGACCATGTCCCCCCCAGGTTGTCCGGTCATGCTTTCTCCAGTCCGAGACCATGTTCCCCACTCCCCGGTTGCCCGGTCATGCATTCTCCAGTCCGAGACCATGTCCTCCCCAAGTTGTCCGGTCATGCATTCTCCAGTCCGAGACCATGTCCCCCCCTCCCCGGTTGCCCGGTCATGCATTCTCCAGTCCGAGACCAAGTCCTCCCCAGGTTGTCCGGTCATGCATTCTCCAGTCCGAGACCATGTCCCCCCCAGGTTGTCCGGTCATGCATTCTCCAGTCCGAGACCATGTCCCCCCCAGGTTGTCCGGTCATGCTTTCTCCAGTCCGAGACCATGTTCCCCACGCCCCGGTTGCCCGGTCATGCATTCTCCAGTCCGAGACCATGTCCTCCCCCAGGTTGTCCGGTCATGCATTCTCCAGTCCGAGACCATGTCCCCCCCAGGTTGTCCGGTCATGCTTTCTCCAGTCCGAGACCATGTTCCCCACTCCCCGGTTGCCCGGTCATGCATTCTCCAGTCCGAGACCATGTCCTCCCCAGGTTGTCCGGTCATGCATTCTCCAGTCCGAGACCATGTCCCCCCCAGGTTGTCCGGTCATGCATTCTCCAGTCCGAGACCATGTCCCCCCCAGGTTGCCCGGTCATGCATTCTACAGTCCGAGACCATGTCCCCCCCAGGTTGTCCGGTCATGCTTTTTCCAGTCCGAGACCATGTCCTCCCCAGGTTGTCTGGTCATACATTCTCCAGTCCGAGACCATGTCCCCCCCAGGTTGTCCGGTCATGCTTTCTCCAGTCCGAGACCATGTCCCCCCCAGGTTGTCCGGTCATGCTTTCTCCAGTACGAGACCATGTTCCCCACTCCTCGGTTGCCCGGTCATGCATTCTCCAGT
The DNA here is from genome assembly GCA_964023205.1 of Lutraria lutraria. Lineage (NCBI taxonomy): Eukaryota > Metazoa > Mollusca > Bivalvia > Venerida > Mactridae > Lutraria > Lutraria lutraria. The sequence goes on from OZ026842.1 coordinate 9,944,391, forward strand.
CCGAGACCATGTCCTCCCCAAGTTGTCCGGTCATGCATTCTCCAGTCTGAGACCATGTCCCCCCCTCCCCGGTTGCCCGGTCATGCATTCTCCAGTCCGAGACCATGTCCTCCCCAGGTTGTCCGGTCATGCATTCTCCAGTCCGAGACCATGTCCCCCCCTCCCCGGTTGCCCGGTCATGCATTCTCCAGTCCGAGACCATGTCCCCCCCAGGTTGCCCGGTCATGCATTCTCCAGTCCGAGACCATGCCCCCCCCAGGTTGTCTGGTCATGCTTTCTCCAGTCCGAGACCATGTTCCCCACGCCCCGGTTGCCCGGTCATGCATTCTCCAGTCCGAGACCATGTCCCCCCCAGGTTGTCCGGTCATGCTTTCTCCAGTCCGAGACCATGTTCCCCACTCCCCGGTTGCCCGGTCATGCATTCTCCAGTCCGAGACCATGTCCTCCCCAGGTTGTCCGGTCATGCTTTCTCCAGTCCGAGACCATGTTCCCCACTCCCCGGTTGCCCGGTCATGCATTCTCCAGTCCGAGACCATGTCCTCCCCAAGTTGTCCGGTCATGCATTCTCCAGTCCGAGACCATGTTCCCCCCTCCCCCGTTGCCCGGTCATGCATTCTCCAGTCCGAGACCATGTCCTCCCCAGGTTGTCCGGTCATGCATTCTCCAGTCCGAGACCATGTCCCCCCCAGGTTGTCCGGTCATGCTTTCTCCAGTCCGAGACCATGTCCTCCCCAAGTTGTCCGGTCATGCATTCTCCAGTCCGAGACCATGTCCCCCCCTCCCCGGTTGCCCGGTCATGCATTCTCCAGTCCGAGACCATGTCCCCCCCAGGTTGCCCGGTCATGCATTCTCCAGTCCGAGACCATGTACCCCCCCCCCAGGTTGTCCGGTCATGCTTTCTCCAGTCCGAGACCATGTTCCCCACTCCCCGGTTGCCCGGTCATGCATTCTCCAGTCCGAGACCATGTCCTCCCCAAGTTGTCCGGTCATGCATTCTCCAGTCCGAGACCATGTCCGCCCCTCCCCGGTTGCCCGGTCATGCATTCTCCAGTCCGAGACCATGTCCTCCCCAGGTTGTCCGGTCATGCATTCTCCAGTCCGAGACCATGTCCCCCCCAGGTTGTCCGGTCATGCATTCTCCAGTCCGAGACCATGTCCCCCCCAGGTTGTCCGGTCATGCTTTCTCCAGTCCGAGACCATGTTCCCCACTCCCCGGTTGCCCGGTCATGCATTCTCCAGTCCGAGACCATGTCCTGCCCAGGTTGTCCGGTCATGCATTCTCCAGTCCGAGACCATGTCCCCCCCAGGTTGTCCGGTCATGCTTTCTCCAGTCCGAGACCATGTTCCCCACTCCCCGGTTGCCCGGTCATGCATTCTCCAGTCCGAGACCATGTCCTGCCCAGGTTGTCCGGTCATGCTTTCTCCAGTCCGAGACCATGTCCTCCCCAAGTTGTCCGGTCATGCATTCTCCAGTCCGAGACCATGTCCCCCCCTCCCCGGTTGCCCGGTCATGCATTCTCCAGTCCGAGACCATGTCCCCCCCAGGTTGCCCGGTCATGCATTCTCCAGTCCGAGACCATGTCCCCCCCAGGTTGTCCGGTCATGCTTTCTCCAGTCCGAGACCATGTCCCCCCCAGGTTGTCCGGTCATGCATTCTCCAGTCCGAGACCATGTCCCCCCCAGGTTGTCCGGTCATGCTTTCTCCAGTCCGAGACCATGTCCTCCCCAGGTTGTCTATTCATGCATTCTCCAGTCCGAGACCATGTCCCCCCCAGGTTGTCCGGTCATGCTTTCTCCAGTCCGAGACCATGTCCCCCCCAGGTTGTCCGGTCATGCTTTCTCCAGTCCGAGACCATGTCCTCCCCAAGTTGTCCGGTCATGCATTCTCCAGTCCGAGACCATGTCCCCCCCTCCCCGGTTGCCCGGTCATGCATTCTCCAGTCCGAGACCATGTCCCCCCCAGGTTGCCCGGTCATGCATTCTCCAGTCCGAGACCATGTCCCCCCCAGATTGTCCGGTCATGCTTTCTCCAGTCCGAGACCATGTCCCCCCCAGGTTGTCCGGTCATGCATTCTCCAGTCCGAGACCATGTCCCCCCCAGGTTGTCCGGTCATGCTTTCTCCAGTCCGAGACCATGTCCTCCCCAAGTTGTCCGGTCATGCATTCTCCAGTCCGAGACCATGTCCCCCCCAGGTTGTCCGGTCATGCTTTCTCCAGTCCGAGACCATGTCCTCCCCAAGTTGTCCGGTCATGCATTCTCCAGTCCGAGACCATGTCCCCCCCAGGTAGCCCGGTCATGCATTCTCCAGTCCGAGACCATGTCCCCCCCAGGTTGTCCGGTCATGCTTTCTCCAGTCCGAGACCATGTTCCCCACGCCCCGGTTGCCCGGTCATGCATTCTCCAGTCCGAGACCATGTCCCCCCCAGGTTGTCCGGTCATGCATTCTCCAGTCCGAGACCATGTCCCCCCCAGGTTGTCCGGTCATGCTTTCTCCAGTCCGAGACCATGTCCTCCCCAAGTTGTCCGGTCATGCATTCTCCAGTCCGAGACCATGTCCCCCCCTCCCCGGTTGCCCGGTCATGCATTCTCCAGTCCGAGACCATGTCCCCCCCAGGTTGCCCGGTCATGCATTCTCCAGTCCGAGACCATGCCCCCCCCAGGTTGTCCGGTCATGCTTTCTCCAGTCCGAGACCATGTTCCCCACGCCCCGGTTGCCCGGTCATGCATTCTCCAGTCCGAGACCATGTCCCCCCCAGGTTGCCCGGTCATGCATTCTCCAGTCCGAGACCATGCCCCCCCCAGGTTGTCCGGTCATGCTTTCACCAGTCCGAGACCATGTTCCCCACTCCCCGGTTGCCCGGTCATGCATTCTCCAGTCCGAGACCATGTCCTCCCCAAGTTGTCCGGTCATGCATTCTCCAGTCCGAGACCATGTCCCCCCCTCCCTGGTTGCCCGGTCATGCATTCTCCAGTCCGAGACCATGTCCCCCCTCCCCGGTTGCCCGGTCATGCATTCTCCAGTCCGAGACCATGTCCCCCCCCGGTTGCCCGGTCATGCATTCTCCAGTCCGAGACCATGTCCCCCCCAGGTTGCCCGGTCATGCATTCTCCAGTCCGAGACCATGTCCCCCCCAGGTTGTCCGGTCATGCTTTCTCCAGTCCGAGACCATGTCCTCCCCAAGTTGTCCGGTCATGCATTCTCCAGTCCGAGACCATGTTCCCCACGCCCCGGTTGCCCGGTCATGCATTCTCCAGTCCGAGACCATGTCCCCCCCAGGTTGTCCGGTCATGCTTTCTCCAGTCCGAGACCATGTTCCCCACTCCCCGGTTGCCCGGTCATGCATTCTCCAGTCCGAGACCATGTCCTCCCCAAGTTGTCCGGTCATGCATTCTCCAGTCCGAGACCATGTCCCCCCCAGGTTGTCCGGTCATGCTTTCTCCAGTCCGAGACCATGTCCTCCCCAAGTTGTCCGGTCATGCATTCTCCAGTCCGAGACCATGTCCCCCCCAGGTTGCCCGGTCATGCATTCTCCAGTCCGAGACCATGTCCCCCCCAGGTTGTCCGGTCATGCTTTCTCCAGTCCGAGACCATGTTCCCCCCTCCCCGGTTGCCCGGTCATGCATTCTCCAGTCCGAGACCATGTCCTCCCCAGGTTGTCTATTCATGCATTCTCCAGTCCGAGACCATGTCCCCCCCAGGTTGTCCGGTCATGCATTCTCCAGTCCGAGACCATGTCCCCCCCTCCCCGGTTGCCCGGTCATGCATTCTCCAGTCCGAGACCATGTCCCCCCCAGGTTGCCCGGTCATGCATTCTCCAGTCCGAGACCATGTCCCCCCCAGGTTGCCCGGTCATGCATTCTCCAGTCCGAGACCATGTCCTCCCCAAGTTGTCCGGTCATGCATTCTCCAGTCCGAGACCATGTCCCCCCCTCCCCGGTTGCCCGGTCATGCATTCTCCAGTCCGAGACCATGTCCCCCCTCCCCGGTTGCCCGGTCATGCATTCTGCAGTCCGAGACCATGTCCCCCCCAGGTTGTCCGGTCATGCTTTCTCCAGTCCGAGACCATGTCCTCCCCAAGTTGTCCGGTCATGCATTCTCCAGTCCGAGACCATGTCCCCCCCAGGTTGTCCGGTCATGCTTTCTCCAGTCCGAGACCATGTTCCCCACACCCCGGTTGCCCGGTCATGCATTCTCCAGTCCGAGACCATGTCCCCCCCAGGTTGTCCGGTCATGCTTTCTCCAATCCGAGACCATGTTCCCCCCTCCCCGGTTGCCCGGTCATGCATTCTCCAGTCCGAGACCATGTCCTCCCCAGGTTGTCCGGTCATGCATTCTCCAGTCCGAGACCATGTCCCCCCCAGGTTGTCCGGTCATGCATTCTCCAGTCCGAGACCATGTCCCCCCCTCCCCGGTTGCCCGGTCATGCATTCTCCAGTCCGAGACCATGTCCCCCCCAGGTTGCCCGGTCATGCATTCTCCAGTCCGAGACCATGCCCCCCCCAGGTTGTCCGGTCATGCTTTCTCCAGTCCGAGACCATGTTCCCCACGCCCCGGTTGCCCGGTCATGCATTCTCCAGTCCGAGACCTTGTTCTGCACTCCCGTACCACACTCATTGTCTGATGGACATAGTGCTTGGCGTTTGACTACCCCACCATTATTAATATGTACAGCACTAATTGTAAGAAAAACTTTTATTTTCATTGTGGACCCTATGATAGTCCAAGGAATGGGTTAAGGGATTTTTCATCTTGGCACATGGTATGAAATAAAAAAAAAATCTAAAATCATTTACATCTGTTTTATTTCAGTTGTTGCTGACCTTTGAACAACTCTACAGAAACTAAGCTAAGTTATTTTTCATTTGCATTTTAATTTATTGTGCAGACATGAAGTAACATTTCAGTCCAAATTGCAGCACACTTTTAAGTCTACATATATTTGTTGTAATACAAACTAACTTGTCTTCGCATGTCTTTGTGTATCTTTGCATGTCTTTTGCAGTGTTTTGTGGGCCCCCAAACTTTAAGTCATACCATCCGGTTTTCCGCTCATGCATTCTCCAGTCCGAGACCATGTCCTCCCCAGGTTGTCCGGTCATGCATTCTCCAGTCCGAGACCATGTTCCCCCCTCCCCGGTTGCCCGGTCATGCATTCTCCAGTCCGAGACCATGTCCCCCCCAGGTTGTCCGGTCATGCATTCTCCAGTCCGAGACCATGTTCCCCACTCCCCGGTTGCCCGGTCATGCATTCTCCAGTCCGAGACCATGTCCTCCCCAAGTTGTCCGGTCATGCATTCTCCAGTCCGAGACCATGTCCCCCTCTCCCCGGTTGCCCGGTCATGCATTCTCCAGTCCGAGACCATGTCCCCCCCAGGTTGTCCGGTCATGCTTTCTTCAGTCCGAGACCATGTTCCCCTCTCCCCGGTTGCCCGGTCATGCATTCTCCAGTCCGAGACCATGTTCCCCACGCCCCGGTTGTCCGGTCATGCATTCTCCAGTCCGAGACCATGTCCCCCTCAGGTTGTCCGGTCATGCTTTCTCCAGTCCGAGACCATGTTCCCCACTCCCCGGTTGCCCGGTCATGCATTCTCCAGTCTGAGACCATGTCCTCCCCAGGTTGTCCGGTCATGCATTCTCCAGTCCGAGACCATGTCCCCCCCAGGTTGTCCGGTCATGCATTCTCCAGTCCGAGACCATGTCCCACCCAGGTTGTCCGGTCATGCATTCTCCAGTCCGAGACCATGTCCCCCCCAGGTTGTCCGGTCATGCTTTCTCCAGTCCGAGACCATGTCCTCCCCAAGTTGTCCGGTCATGCATTCTCCAGTCCGAGACCATGTCCCCCCCTCCCCGGTTGCCCGGTCATGCATTCTCCAGTCCGAGACCATGTCCCCCCCAGGTTGCCCGGTCATGCATTCTCCAGTCCGAGACCATGTCCCCCCCAGGTTGTCCGGTCATGCTTTCTCCAGTCCGAGACCATGTCCCCCCCAGGTTGTCCGGTCATGCATTCTCCAGTCCGAGACCATGTCCCCCCCAGGTTGTCCGGTCATGCTTTCTCCAGTCCGAGACCATGTCCTCCCCAGGTTGTCTATTCATGCATTCTCCAGTCCGAGACCATGTCCCCCCCAGGTTGTCCGGTCATGCTTTCTCCAGTCCGAGACCATGTCCCCCCCAGGTTGTCCGGTCATGCTTTCTCCAGTCCGAGACCATGTCCTCCCCAAGTTGTCCGGTCATGCATTCTCCAGTCCGAGACCATGTCCCCCCCTCCCCGGTTGCCCGGTCATGCATTCTCCAGTCCGAGACCATGTTCCCCACACCCCGGTTGCCCGGTCATGCATTCTCCAGTCCGAGACCATGTCCCCCCCAGGTTGTCCGGTCATGCTTTCTCCAATCCGAGACCATGTTCCCCCCTCCCCGGTTGCCCGGTCATGCATTCTCCAGTCCGAGACCATGTCCCCCCCAGGTTGTCCGGTCATGCATTCTCCAGTCCGAGACCATGTCCCCCCCAGGTTGTCCTGTCATGCTTTCTCCAGTCCGAGACCATGTCCTCCCCAAGTTGTCCGGTCATGCATTCTCCAGTCCGAGACCATGTCCCGCCCTCCCCGGTTGCCCGGTCATGCATTCTCCAGTCCGAGACCATGTCCCCCCCAGGTTGCCCGGTCATGCATTCTCCAGTCCGAGACCATGCCCCCCCCAGGTTGTCCGGTCATGCTTTCTCCAGTCCGAGACCATGTTCCCCACGCCCCGGTTGCCCGGTCATGCATTCTCCAGTCCGAGACCTTGTTCTGCACTCCCGTACCACACTCATTGTCTGATGGACATAGTGCTTGGCGTTTGACTACCCCACCATTATTAATATGTACAGCACTAATTGTAAGAAAAACTTTTATTTTCATTGTGGACCCTATGATAGTCCAAGGAATGGGTTAAGGGATTTTTCATCTTGGCACATGGTATGAAATAAAAAAAAAATCTAAAATCATTTACATCTGTTTTATTTCAGTTGTTGCTGACCTTTGAACAACTCTAAAGAAACTAAGCTAAGTTATTTTTCATTTGCATTTTAATTTATTGTGCAGACATGAAGTAACATTTCAGTCCAAATTGCAGCACACTTTTAAGTCTACATATATTTGTTGTAATACAAACTAACTTGTCTTCGCATGTCTTTGTGTATCTTTGCATGTCTTTTGCAGTGTTTTGTGGGCCCCCAAACTTTAAGTCATACCATCCGGTTTTCCGCTCATGCATTCTCCAGTCCGAGACCATGTCCTCCCCAGGTTGTCCGGTCATGCATTCTCCAGTCCGAGACCATGTTCCCCCCTCCCCGGTTGCCCGGTCATGCATTCTCCAGTCCGAGACCATGTCCCCCCCAGGTTGTCCGGTCATGCATTCTCCAGTCCGAGACCATGTTCCCCACTCCCCGGTTGCCCGGTCATGCATTCTCCAGTCCGAGACCATGTCCTCCCCAGGTTGTCCGGTCATGCATTCTCCAGTCCGAGACCATGTCCCCCCCAGGTTGTCCGGTCATGCATTCTCCAGTCCGAGACCATGTCCCCCCCAGGTTGTCCGGTCATGCTTTCTCCAGTCCGAGACCATGTCCTCCCCAAGTTGTCCGGTCATGCATTCTCCAGTCCGAGACCATGTCCCCCCCTCCCCGGTTGCCCGGTCATGCATTCTCCAGTCCGAGACTATGTCCCCCCCAGGTTGCCCGGTCATGCATTCTCCAGTCCGAGACCATGTCCCCCCCAGGTTGTCCGGTCATGCTTTCTCCAGTCCGAGACCATGTCCCCCCCAGGTTGTCCGGTCATGCATTCTCCAGTCCGAGACCATGTCCCCCCCAGGTTGTCCGGTCATGCTTTCTCCAGTCCGAGACCATGTCCTCCCCAAGTTGTCCGGTCATGCATTCTCCAGTCCGAGACCATGTCCCCCCTCCCCGGTTGCCCGGTCATGCATTCTCCAGTCCGAGACCATGTTCCCCACGCCCCGGTTGCCCGGTCATGCATTCTCCAGTCCGAGACCATGTCCCCCCCAGGTTGTCCGGTCATGCTTTCTCCAGTCCAAGACCATGTTCCCCACTCCCCGGTTGCCCGGTCATGCATTCTCCAGTCCGAGACCATGTCCTCCCCAAGTTGTCCGGTCATGCATTCTCCAGTCCGAGACCATGTCCCCCCCTCCCCGGTTGCCCGGTCATGCATTCTCCAGTCCGAGACCATGTCCTCCCCAGGTTGTCCGGTCATGCATTCTCCAGTCCGAGACCATGTCCCCCCCAGGTTGCCCGGTCATGCATTCTCCAGTCCGAGACCATGTCCCCCCCAGGTTGCCCGGTCATGCATTCTCCAGTCCGAGACCATGTCCCCCCCAGGTTGTCCGGTCATGCTTTCTCCAGTCCGAGACCATGTTCCCCACTCCCCGGTTGCCGGGTCATGCATTCTCCAGTCCGAGACCATGTCCTCCCCAGGTTGTCCGGTCATGCATTCTCCAGTCCGAGACCATGTCCCCCCCAGGTTGTCCGGTCATGCATTCTCCAGTCCGAGACCATGTCCCCCCCAGGTTGTCCGGTCATGCATTCTCCAGTCCGAGACCATGTCCTCCCCAAGTTGTCCGGTCATGCATTCTCCAGTCCGAGACCATGTCCCCCCCTCCCCAGTTCCCGTTCATGCATTCTCCAGTCCGAGACCATGTCCCCCCTCCCCGGTTGCCCGGTCATGCATTCTCCAGTCCGAGACCATGTCCCCCCCAGGTTGTCCGGTCATGCTTTCTCCAGTCCGAGACCATGTCCTCCCCAAGTTGTCCGGTCATGCATTCTCCAGTCCGAGACCATGTCCCCCCTCCCCGGTGGCCCGGTCATGCATTCTCCAGTCCGAGACCATGTCCCCCCCAGGTTGTCCGGTCATGCTTTCTCCAGTCCGAGACCATGTTCCCCACGCCCCGGTTGTCCGGTCATGCATTCTCCAGTCCGAGACCATGTCCCCCTCAGGTTGTCCGGTCATGCTTTCTCCAGTCCGAGACCATGTCCTCCCCAAGTTGTCCGGTCATGCATTCTCCAGTCCGAGACCATGTCCCCCCCAGGTTGTCCGGTCATGCTTTCTCCAGTCCGAGACCATGTCCTCCCCAAGTTGTCCGGTCATGCATTCTCCAGTCCGAGACCATGTCCCCCCCAGGTAGCCCGGTCATGCATTCTCCAGTCCGAGACCATGTCCCCCCCAGGTTGTCCGGTCATGCTTTCTCCAGTCCGAGACCATGTCCTCCCCAAGTTGTCCGGTCATGCATTCTCCAGTCCGAGACCATGTCCCCCCTCCCCGGTGGCCCGGTCATGCATTCTCCAGTCCGAGACCATGTCCCCCCCAGGTTGTCCGGTCATGCTTTCTCCAGTCCGAGACCATGTTCCCCACGCCCCGGTTGTCCGGTCATGCATTCTCCAGTCCGAGACCATGTCCCCCTCAGGTTGTCCGGTCATGCTTTCTCCAGTCCGAGACCATGTCCTCCCCAAGTTGTCCGGTCATGCATTCTCCAGTCCGAGACCATGTCCCCCCTCCCCGGTTGCCCGGTCATGCATTCTCCAGTCCGAGACCATGTCCCCCCCAGGTTGTCCGGTCATACTTTCTCCAGTCCGAGACCATGTTCCCCACGCCCCGGTTGCCCGGTCATGCATTCTCCAGTCCGAGACCATGTCCTCCCCCAGGTTGTCCGGTCATGCTTTCTCCAGTCCGAGACCATGTCCTCCCCAAGTTGTCCGGTCATGCATTCTCCAGTCCGAGACCATGTCCCCCCCTCCCCGGTTGCCCGGACATGCATTCTCCAGTCCGAGACCATGTCCCCCCCAGGTTGCCCGGTCATGCATTCTCCAGTCCGAGACCATGCCCCCCCCAGGTTGTCCGGTCATGCTTTCTCCAGTCCGAGACCATGTTCCCCACGCCCCGGTTGCCCGGTCATGCATTCTCCAGTCCGAGACCATGTCCCCCCCTCCCCGGTTGCCCGGACATGCATTCTCCAGTCCGAGACCATGTCCCCCCCAGGTTGCCCGGTCATGCATTCTCCAGTCCGAGACCATGCCCCCCCCAGGTTGTCCGGTCATGCATTCTCCAGTCCGAGACCATGTCCCCCCCAGGTTGTCCGGTCATGCTTTCTCCAGTCCGAGACCATGTTCCCCCCTCCCCGGTTGCCCGGTCATGCATTCTCCAGTCCGCGACCATGTCCTCCCCAGGTTGTCCGGTCATGCATTCTCCAGTCCGAGACCATGTCCCCCCCAGGTTGTCCGGTCATGCATTCTCCAGTCCGAGACCATGTCCCCCCCAGGTTGTCCGGTCATGCTTTCTCCAGTCCGAGACCATGTCCTCCCCAAGTTGTCCGGTCATGCATTCTCCAGTCCGAGACCATGTCCCCCCCAGGTTGTCCGGTCATGCTTTCTCCAGTCCGAGACCATGTCCTCCCCAAGTTGTCCGGTCATGCATTCTCCAGTCCGAGACCATGTCCCCCCCAGGTTGTCCGGTCATGCTTTCTCCAGTCCGAGACCATGTCCTCCCCAAGTTGTCCAGTCATGCATTCTCCAGTCCGAGACCATGTCCCCCCCAGGTTGTCCGGTCATGCTTTCTCCAGTCCGAGACCATGTCCTCCCCAAGTTGTCCGGTCATGCATTCTCCAGTCCGAGACCATGTCCCCTCCAGGTTGTCCGGTCATGCTTTCTCCAGTCCGAGACCATGTCCTCCCCAAGTTGTCCGGTCATGCATTCTCCAGTCCGAGACCATGTCCCCCCCAGGTTGTCCGGTCATGCTTTCTCCAGTCCGAGACCATGTCCTCCCCAAGTTGTCCGGTCATGCATTCTCCAGTCCGAGACCATGTCCCCCCCAGGTTGTCCGGTCATGCTTTCTCCAGTCCGAGACCATGTCCCCCCCAGGTTGTCCGGTCATGCTTTCTCCAGTCCGAGACCATGTTCCCCACGCCCTGGTTGCCCGGTCATGCATTCTCCAGTCCGAGACCATGTCCTCCCCCAGGTTGTCCGGTCATGCATTCTCCAGTCCGAGACCATGTCCCCCCAGGTTGTCTGGTCATGCTTTCTCCAGTCCGAGACCATGTTCCCCACTCCCCGGTTACCCGGTCATGCTTTCTCCAGTCCGAGACCATGTCCCCCCCAGGTTGTCCGGTCATGCTTTCTCCAGTCCGAGACCATGTTCCCCACGCCCCGGTTGTCCGGTCATGCATTCTCCAGTCCGAGACCATGTCCCCCCCAGGTTGTCCGGTCATGCATTCTCCAGTCCGAGACCATGTCCCCCCCAGGTTGTCCGGTCATGCATTCTCCAGTCCGAGACCATGTCCCCCCCAGGTTGTCCGGTCATGCTTTCTCCAGTCCGAGACCATGTTCCCCACTCCCCGGTTACCCGGTCATGCTTTCTCCAGTCCGAGACCATGTCCCCCCCAGGTTGTCCGGTCATGCTTTCTCCAGTCCGAGACCATGTTCCCCACGCCCCGGTTGTCCGGTCATGCATTCTCCAGTCCGAGACCATGTCCCCCCCAGGTTGTCCGGTCATGCATTCTCCAGTCCGAGACCATGTCCCCCCCAGGTTGCCCGGTCATGCATTCTCCAGTCCGAGACCATGTCCCCCCCAGGTTGTCCGGTCATGCTTTCTCCAGTCCGAGACCATGTTCCCCACTCCCCGGTTGCCCGGTCATGCATCCTCCAGTCCGAGACCATGTCCTCCCCAAGTTGTCCGGTCATGCATTCTCCAGTCCGAGACCATGTCCCCCCCTCTCCGGTTGCCCGGTCATGCATTCTCCAGTCCGAGACCATGTCCCCCCCAGGTTGCCCGGTCATGCATTCTCCAGTCCGAGACCATGTCCCCCCCAGGTTGTCCGGTCATGCTTTCTCCAGTCCGAGACCATGTCCTCCCCAAGTTGTCCGGTCATGCATTCTCCAGTCCGAGACCATGTCCCCCCCAGGTTGTCCGGTCATGCTTTCTCCAGTCCGAGACCATGTCCTCCCCAAGTTGTCCGGTCATGCATTCTCCAGTCCGAGACCATGTCCCCCCCAGGTTGCCCGGTCATGCATTCTCCAGTCCGAGACCATGTCCCCCCCAGGTTGTCCGGTCATGCTTTCTCCAGTCCGAGACCATGTTCCCCCCTCCCCGGTTGCCCGGTCATGCATTCTCCAGTCCGAGACCATGTCCTCCCCAGGTTGTCCGGTCATGCATTCTCCAGTCCGAGACCATGTCCCCCCCAGGTTGTCCGGTCATGCATTCTCCAGTCCGAGACCATGTCCCCCCCAGGTTGTCCGGTCATGCTTTCTCCAGTCCGAGACCATGTCCTCCCCAAGTTGTCCGGTCATGCATTCTCCAGTCCGAGACCATGTCCCCCCCTCCCCGGTTGCCCGGTCATGCATTCTCCAGTCCGAGACCATGTCCCCCCCAGGTTGCCCGGTCATGCATTCTCCAGTCCGAGACCATGTCCCCCCCAGGTTGTCCGGTCATGCTTTCTCCAGTCCGAGACCATGTCCCCCCCAGGTTGTCCGGTCATGCATTCTCCAGTCCGAGACCATGTCCCCCCCAGGTTGTCCGGTCATGCTTTCCCCAGTCCGAGACCATGTCCTCCCCAAGTTGTCCGGTCATGCATTCTCCAGTCCGAGACCATGTCCCCCCAGGTTGTCCGGTCATGCTTTCTCCAGTCCGAGACCATGTCCTCCCCAAGTTGTCCGGTCATGCATTCTCCAGTCCGAGACCATGTCCCCCCCAGGTAGCCCGGTCATGCATTCTCCAGTCCGAGACCATGTCCCCCCCAGGTTGTCCGGTCATGCTTTCTCCAGTCCGAGACCATGTCCCCCCCAGGTTGTCCGGTCATGCTTTCTCCAGTCCGAGACCATGTCCTCCCCAAGTTGTCCGGTCATGCATTCTCCAGTCCGAGACCATGTCCCCCCCTCCCCGGTTGCCCGGTCATGCATTCTCCAGTCCGAGACCATGTCCCCCCCAGGTTGCCCGGTCATGCATTCTCCAGTCCGAGACCATGCCCCCCCCAGGTTGTCCGGTCATGCTTTCTCCAGTCCAAGACCATGTTCCCCACGCCCCGGTTGCCCGGTCATGCATTCTCCAGTCCGAGACCATGTCCCCCCCAGGTTGCCCGGTCATGCATTCTCCAGTCCGAGACCATGCCCCCCCCAGGTTGTCCGGTCATGCTTTCTCCAGTCCGAGACCATGTTCCCCACTCCCCGGTTGCCCGGTCATGCATTCTCCAGTCCGAGACCATGTCCTCCCCAAGTTGTCCGGTCATGCATTCTCCAGTCCGAAACCATGTCCCCCCCTCCCTGGTTGCCCGGTCATGCATTCTCCAGTCCGAGACCATGTCCCCCCTCCCCGGTTGCCCGGTCATGCATTCTCCAGTCCGAGACCATGTCCCCCCCAGGTTGTCCAGTCATGCTTTCTCCAGTCCGAGACCATGTCCTCCCCAAGTTGTCCGGTCATGCATTCTCCAGTCCGAGACCATGTCCCCCCCTCCCCGGTTGCCCGGTCATGCATTCTCCAGTCCGAGACCATGTCCCCCCCAGGTTGCCCGGTCATGCATTCTCCAGTCCGAGACCATGCCCCCCCCAGGTTGTCCGGTCATGCTTTCTCCAGTCCGAGACCATGTTCCCCACGCCCCGGTTGCCCGGTCATGCATTCTCCAGTCCGAGACCATGTCCCCCCCAGGTTGCCCGGTCATGCATTCTCCAGTCCGAGACCATGCCCCCCCCAGGTTGTCCGGTCATGCTTTCTCCAGTCCGAGACCATGTTTCCCACTCCCCGGTTGCCCGGTCATGCATTCTCCAGTCCGAGACCATGTCCTCCCCAAGTTGTCCGGTCATGCATTCTCCAGTCCGAAACCATGTCCCCCCCTCCCTGGTTGCCCGGTCATGCATTCTCCAGTCCGAGACCATGTCCCCCCTCCCCGGTTGCCCGGTCATGCATTCTCCAGTCCGAGACCATGTCCCCCCCAAGTTGTCCGGTCATGCATTCTCCAGTCCGAAACCATGTCCCCCCCTCCCTGGTTACCCGGTCATGCATTCTCCAGTCCGAGACCATGTCCCCCCTCCCCGGTTGCCCGGTCATGCATTCTCCAGTCCGAGACCATGTCCCCCCCAGGTTGTCCGGTCATGCATTCTCCAGTCCGAGACCATGTCCCCCCCTCCCCGGTTGCCCGGTCATGCATTCTCCAGTCCGAGACCATGTCCCCCCCAGGTTGCCCGGTCATGCATTCTCCAGTCCGAGACCATGTCCCCCCCAGGTTGCCCGGTCATGCATTCTCCAGTCCGAGACCATGTCCTCCCCAAGTTGTCCGGTCATGCATTCTCCAGTCCGAGACCATGTCCCCCCCTCCCCGGTTGCCCGGTCATGCATTCTCCAGTCCGAGACCATGTCCCCCCTCCCCGGTTGCCCGGTCATGCATTCTGCAGTCCGAGACCATGTCCCCCCCAGGTTGTCCGGTCATGCTTTCTCCAGTCCGAGACCATGTCCTCCCCAAGTTGTCCGGTCATGCATTCTCCAGTCCGAGACCATGTCCCCCCCAGGTTGTCCGGTCATGCTTTCTCCAGTCCGAGACCATGTTCCCCACACCCCGGTTGCCCGGTCATGCATTCTCCAGTCCGAGACCATGTCCCCCCCAGGTTGTCCGGTCATGCTTTCTCCAATCCGAGACCATGTTCCCCCCTCCCCGGTTGCCCGGTCATGCATTCTCCAGTCCGAGACCATGTCCCCCCCAGGTTGTCCGGTCATGCATTCTCCAGTCCGAGACCATGTCCCCCCCAGGTTGTCCTGTCATGCTTTCTCCAGTCCGAGACCATGTCCTCCCCAAGTTGTCCGGTCATGCATTCTCCAGTCCGAGACCATGTCCCGCCCTCCCCGGTTGCCCGGTCATGCATTCTCCAGTCCGAGACCATGTCCCCCCCAGGTTGCCCGGTCATGCATTCTCCAGTCCGAGACCATGCCCCCCCCAGGTTGTCCGGTCATGCTTTCTCCAGTCCGAGACCATGTTCCCCACGCCCCGGTTGCCCGGTCATGCATTCTCCAGTCCGAGACCTTGTTCTGCACTCCCGTACCACACTCATTGTCTGATGGACATAGTGCTTGGCGTTTGACTACCCCACCATTATTAATATGTACAGCACTAATTGTAAGAAAAACTTTTATTTTCATTGTGGACCCTATGATAGTCCAAGGAATGGGTTAAGGGATTTTTCATCTTGGCACATGGTATGAAATAAAAAAAAAATCTAAAATCATTTACATCTGTTTTATTTCAGTTGTTGCTGACCTTTGAACAACTCTAAAGAAACTAAGCTAAGTTATTTTTCATTTGCATTTTAATTTATTGTGCAGACATGAAGTAACATTTCAGTCCAAATTGCAGCACACTTTTAAGTCTACATATATTTGTTGTAATACAAACTAACTTGTCTTCGCATGTCTTTGTGTATCTTTGCATGTCTTTTGCAGTGTTTTGTGGGCCCCCAAACTTTAAGTCATACCATCCGGTTTTCCGCTCATGCATTCTCCAGTCCGAGACCATGTCCTCCCCAGGTTGTCCGGTCATGCATTCTCCAGTCCGAGACCATGTTCCCCCCTCCCCGGTTGCCCGGTCATGCATTCTCCAGTCCGAGACCATGTCCCCCCCAGGTTGTCCGGTCATGCATTCTCCAGTCCGAGACCATGTTCCCCACTCCCCGGTTGCCCGGTCATGCATTCTCCAGTCCGAGACCATGTCCTCCCCAGGTTGTCCGGTCATGCATTCTCCAGTCCGAGACCATGTCCCCCCCAGGTTGTCCGGTCATGCATTCTCCAGTCCGAGACCATGTCCCCCCCAGGTTGTCCGGTCATGCTTTCTCCAGTCCGAGACCATGTCCTCCCCAAGTTGTCCGGTCATGCATTCTCCAGTCCGAGACCATGTCCCCCCCTCCCCGGTTGCCCGGTCATGCATTCTCCAGTCCGAGACTATGTCCCCCCCAGGTTGCCCGGTCATGCATTCTCCAGTCCGAGACCATGTCCCCCCCAGGTTGTCCGGTCATGCTTTCTCCAGTCCGAGACCATGTCCCCCCCAGGTTGTCCGGTCATGCATTCTCCAGTCCGAGACCATGTCCCCCCCAGGTTGTCCGGTCATGCTTTCTCCAGTCCGAGACCATGTCCTCCCCAAGTTGTCCGGTCATGCATTCTCCAGTCCGAGACCATGTCCCCCCCAGGTTGTCCGGTCATGCTTTCTCCAGTCCGAGACCATGTCCTCCCCAAGTTGTCCGGTCATGCATTCTCCAGTCCGAGACCATGTCCTCCCCAAGTTGTCCGGTCATGCATTCTCCAGTCCGAGACCATGTCCCCCCCAGGTTGCCCGGTCATGCATTCTCCAGTCCGAGACCATGTCCCCCCCAGGTTGTCCGGTCATGCTTTCTCCAGTCCGAGACCATGTTCCCCCCTCCCCGGTTGCCCGGTCATGCATTCTCCAGTCCGAGACCATGTCCTCCCCAGGTTGTCCGGTCATGCATTCTCCAGTCCGAGACCATGTCCCCCCCAGGTTGTCCGGTCATGCATTCTCCAGTCCGAGACCATGTCCCCCCCAGGTTGTCCGGTCATGCTTTCTCCAGTCCGAGACCATGTCCTCCCCAAGTTGTCCGGTCATGCATTCTCCAGTCCGAGACCATGTCCCCCCCTCCCCGGTTGCCCGGTCATGCATTCTCCAGTCCGAGACCATGTCCCCCCCAGGTTGCCCGGTCATGCATTCTCCAGTCCGAGACCATGTCACCCCCAGGTTGCCCGGTCATGCATTCTCCAGTCCGAGACCATGTCCCCCCCAGGTTGTCCGGTCATGCTTTCTCCAGTCCGAGACCATGTCCTCCCCAAGTTGTCCGGTCATGCATTCTCCAGTCCGAGACTATGTCCCCCCCAGGTTGTCCGGTCATGCTTTCTCCAGTCCGAGACCATGTCCTCCCCAAGTTGTCCGGTCATGCATTCTCCAGTCCGAGACCATGTCCCCCCCAGGTTGCCCGGTCATGCATTCTCCAGTCCGAGACCATGTCCCCCCCAGGTTGCCCGGTCATGCATTCTCCAGTCCGAGACCATGTCCCCCCCAGGTTGTCCGGTCATGCTTTCTCCAGTCCGAGACCATGTTCCCCACTCCCCGGTTGCCGGGTCATGCATTCTCCAGTCCGAGACCATGTCCTCCCCAGGTTGTCCGGTCATGCATTCTCCAGTCCGAGACCATGTCCCCCCCAGGTTGTCCGGTCATGCATTCTCCAGTCCGAGACCATGTCCCCCCCAGGTTGTCCGGTCATGCTTTCTCCAGTCCGAGACCATGTCCTCCCCAAGTTGTCCGGTCATGCATTCTCCAGTCCGAGACCATGTCCTCCCCAAGTTGTCCGGTCATGCATTCTCCAGTCCGAGACCATGTCCCCCCTCCCCGGTTGCCCGGTCATGCATTCTCCAGTCCGAGACCATGTCCCCCCCAGGTTGTCCGGTCATGCTTTCTCCAGTCCGAGACCATGTCCTCCCCAAGTTGTCCGGTCATGCATTCTCCAGTCCGAGACCATGTCCCCCCCAGGTTGTCCGGTCATGCTTTCTCCAGTCCGAGACCATGTTCCCCACACCCCGGTTGCCCGGTCATGCATTCTCCAGTCAGAGACCATGTCCTCCCCAAGTTGTCCGGTCATGCATTCTCCAGTCCGAGACCATGTCCCCCCTCCCCGGTTGCCCGGTCATGCATTCTCCAGTCCGAGACCATGTCCCCCCCAGGTTGTCCGGTCATGCTTTCTCCAGTCCGAGACCATGTTCCCCACGCCCCGGTTGTCCGGTCATGCATTCTCCAGTCCGAGACCATGTCCCCCTCAGGTTGTCCGGTCATGCATTCTCCAGTCCGAGACCATGTCCTCCCCCAGGTTGTCCGGTCATGCATTCTCCAGTCCGAGACCATGTCCCCCCCAGGTTGTCCGGTCATGCTTTCTCCAGTCCGAGACCATGTCCTCCCCAAGTTGTCCGGTCATGCATTCTCCAGTCCGAGACCATGTCCTCCCCAAGTTGTCCGGTCATGCATTCTCCAGTCCGAGACCATTATCCCCACGCCCCGGTTGTCCGGTCATGCATTCTCCAGTCCGAGACCATGTCCCCCTCAGGTTGTCCGGTCATGCTTTCTCCAGTCCGAGACCATGTTCCCCACTCCCCAGGTTGTCCGGTCATGCATTCTCCAGTCCGAGACCATGTCCCCCCCAGGTTGTCCGGTCATGCTTTCTCCAGTCCGAGACCATGTTCCCCACTCCCCGGTTGCCCGGTCATGCATTCTCCAGTCCGAGACCATGTCCTCCCCAAGTTGTCCGGTCATGCATTCTCCAGTCCGAGACCATGTCCCCCCCTCCCCGGTTGCCCGGTCATGCATTCTCCAGTCCGAGACCATGTCCTCCCCAGGTTGTCCGGTCATGCATTCTCCAGTCCGAGACCATGTCCCCCCCAGGTTGCCCGGTCATGCATTCTCCAGTCCGAGACCATGTCCCCCCCAGGTTGCCCGGTCATGCATTCTCCAGTCCGAGACCATGTCCCCCCCAGGTTGTCCGGTCATGCTTTCTCCAGTCCGAGACCATGTTCCCCACTCCCCGGTTGCCGGGTCATGCATTCTCCAGTCCGAGACCATGTCCTCCCCAGGTTGTCCGGTCATGCATTCTCCAGTCCGAGACCATGTCCCCCCCAGGTTGTCCGGTCATGCATTCTCCAGTCCGAGACCATGTCCCCCCCAGGTTGTCCGGTCATGCTTTCTCCAGTCCGAGACCATGTCCTCCCCAAGTTGTCCGGTCATGCATTCTCCAGTCCGAGACCATGTCCTCCCCAAGTTGTCCGGTCATGCATTCTCCAGTCCGAGACCATGTCCCCCCCTCCCCAGTTCCCGGTCATGCATTCTCCAGTCCGAGACCATGTCCCCCCTCCCCGGTTGCCCGGTCATGCATTCTCCAGTCCGAGACCATGTCCCCCCCAGGTTGTCCGGTCATGCTTTCTCCAGTCCGAGACCATGTCCTCCCCAAGTTGTCCGGTCATGCATTCTCCAGTCCGAGACCATGTCCCCCCCAGGTTGTCCGGTCATGCTTTCTCCAGTCCGAGACCATGTTCCCCACACCCCGGTTGCCCGGTCATGCATTCTCCAGTCCGAGACCATGTCCTCCCCAAGTTGTCCGGTCATGCATTCTCCAGTCCGAGACCATGTCCCCCCTCCCCGGTTGCCCGGTCATGCATTCTCCAGTCCGAGACCATGTCCCCCCCAGGTTGTCCGGTCATGCTTTCTCCAGTCCGAGACCATGTTCCCCACGCCCCGGTTGTCCGGTCATGCATTCTCCAGTCCGAGACCATGTCCCCCTCAGGTTGTCCGGTCATGCTTTCTCCAGTCCGAGACCATGTTCCCCACTCCCCGGTTGCCGGGTCATGCATTCTCCAGTCCGAGACCATGTCCTCCCCAGGTTGTCCGGTCATGCATTCTCCAGTCCGAGACCATGTCCCCCCCAGGTTGTCCGGTCATGCATTCTCCAGTCCGAGACCATGTCCCCCCCAGGTTGTCCGGTCATGCTTTCTCCAGTCCGAGACCATGTCCTCCCCAAGTTGTCCGGTCATGCATTCTCCAGTCCGAGACCATGTCCCCCCCAGGTTGTCCGGTCATGCTTTCTCCAGTCCGAGACCATGTTCCCCACACCCCGGTTGCCCGGTCATGCATTCTCCAGTCCGAGACCATGTCCTCCCCAAGTTGTCCGGTCATGCATTCTCCAGTCCGAGACCATGTCCCCCCTCCCCGGTTGCCCGGTCATGCATTCTCCAGTCCGAGACCATGTCCCCCCCAGGTTGTCCGGTCATGCTTTCTCCAGTCCGAGACCATGTTCCCCACGCCCCGGTTGTCCGGTCATGCATTCTCCAGTCCGAGACCATGTCCCCCTCAGGTTGTCCGGTCATGCATTCTCCAGTCCGAGACCATGTCCTCCCCCAGGTTGTCCGGTCATGCATTCTCCAGTCCGAGACCATGTCCCCCCCAGGTTGTCCGGTCATGCTTTCTCCAGTCCGAGACCATGTCCTCCCCAAGTTGTCCGGTCATGCATTCTCCAGTCCGAGACCATGTCCTCCCCAAGTTGTCCGGTCATGCATTCTCCAGTCCGAGACCATGTCCCCCCCTCCCCAGTTGCCCGGTCATGCATTCTCCAGTCCGAGACCATGTCCCCCCTCCCCGGTTGCCCGGTCATGCATTCTCCAGTCCGAGACCATGTTCCCCACTCCCCAGGTTGTCCGGTCATGCATTCTCCAGTCCGAGACCATGTCCCCCCCAGGTTGTCCGGTCATGCATTCTCCAGTCCGAGACCATGTCCCCCCCAGGTTGTCCGGTCATGCTTTCTCCAGTCCGAGACCATGTCCTCCCCAAGTTGTCCGGTCATGCATTCTCCAGTCCGAGACCATGTCCCCCCCTCCCCGGTTGCCCGGTCATGCATTCTCCAGTCCGAGACCATGTCCCCCCCAGGTTGCCCGGTCATGCATTCTCCAGTCCGAGACCATGCCCCCCCCAGGTTGTCCGGTCATGCTTTCTCCAGTCCGAGACCATGTTCCCCACGCCCCGGTTGCCCGGTCATGCATTCTCCAGTCCGAGACCATGTCCCCCCCAGGTTGTCCGGTCATGCTTTCTCCAGTCCGAGACCATGTTCCCCACGCCCCGGTTGCCCGGTCATGCATTCTCCAGTCCGAGACCATGTCCTCCCCAGGTTGTCCGGTCATGCATTCTCCAGTCCGAGACCATGTCCCCCCCAGGTTGTCCGGTCATGCATTCTCCAGTCCGAGACCATGTCCCCCCCAGGTTGTCCGGTCATGCTTTCTCCAGTCCGAGACCATGTCCTCCCCAAGTTGTCCGGTCATGCATTCTCCAGTCCGAGACCATGTCCCCCCCTCCCCGGTTGCCCGGTCATGCATTCTCCAGTCCGAGACCATGTCCCCCCCAGGTTGCCCGGTCATGCATTCTCCAGTCCGAGACCATGCCCCCCCCAGGTTGTCCGGTCATGCTTTCTCCAGTCCGAGACCATGTTCCCCACGCCCCGGTTGCCCGGTCATGCATTCTCCAGTCCGAGACCATGTCCCCCCCAGGTTGTCCGGTCATGCTTTCTCCAGTCCGAGACCATGTTCCCCACGCCCCGGTTGCCCGGTCATGCATTCTCCAGTCCGAGACCATGTCCTCCCCAGGTTGTCCGGTCATGCATTCTCCAGTCCGAGACCATGTCCCCCCCAGGTTGTCCGGTCATGCTTTCTCCAGTCCGAGACCATGTCCTCCCCAAGTTGTCCGGTCATGCATTCTCCAGTCCGAGACCATGTCCCCCCCTCCCCGGTTGCCCGGTCATGCATTCTCCAGTCCGAGACCATGTCCTCCCCAAGTTGTCCGGTCATGCATTCTCCAGTCCGAGACCATGTCCCCCCCTCCCCAGTTGCCCGGTCATGCATTCTCCAGTCCGAGACCATGTCCCCCCTCACCGGTTGCCCGGTCATGCATTCTCCAGTCCGAGACCATGTCCCCCCCAGGTTGCCCGGTCATGCATTCTCCAGTCCGAGACCATGCCCCCCCCAGGTTGTCCGGTCATGCTTTCTCCAGTCCGAGACCATGTTCCCCACTCCCCGGTTGCCCGGTCATGCATTCTCCAGTCCGAGACCATGTCCTCCCCAAGTTGTCCGGTCATGCATTCTCCAGTCCGAAACCATGTCCCCCCCTCCCTGGTTGCCCGGTCATGCATTCTCCAGTCCGAGACCATGTCCCCCCTCCCCGGTTGCCCGGTCATGCATTCTCCAGTCCGAGACCATGTCCCCCCCAAGTTGTCCGGTCATGCATTCTCCAGTCCGAAACCATGTCCCCCCCTCCCTGGTTGCCCGGTCATGCATTCTCCAGTCCGAGACCATGTCCCCCCTCCCCGGTTGCCCGGTCATGCATTCTCCAGTCCGAGACCATGTCCCCCCCAGGTTGTCCGGTCATGCATTCTCCAGTCCGAGACCATGTCCCCCCCAGGTTGTCCGGTCATGCTTTCTCCAGTCCGAGACCATGTCCTCCCCAGGTTGTCCGGTCATGCATTCTCCAGTCCGAGACCATGTCCCCCCCCCCAGGTTGTCCGGTCATGCTTTCTCCAGTCCGAGACCATGTCCTCCCCAAGTTGTCCGGTCATGCTTTCTCCAGTCTGAGACCATGTCCCCCCCAGGTTGCCCGGTCATGCATTCGCCAGTCCGAGACCATGTCCCCCCCAGGTTGTCCGGTCATGCTTTCTCCAGTCCGAGACCATGTCCTCCCCAAGTTGTCCGGTCATGCATTCTCCAGTCCGAGACCATGTCCCCCCCCCAGGTTGTCCGGTCATGCTTTCTCCAGTCCGAGACCATGTCCCCCCCAGGTTGTCCGGTCATGCTTTCTCCAGTCCGAGACCATGTTCCCCACTCCTCGGTTGCCCGGTCATGCATTCTCCAGTCCGAGACCATGTCTTCCCCACTCCCCGGTTGCCCGGTCATGCTTTCTCCAGTCCGAGACCATGTTCCCCACTCCCCGGTTGCCCGGTCATGCATTCTCCAGTCCGAGACCATGTCTTCCCCAGGTTGTCCGGTCATGCATTCTCCAGTCCGAGACCATGTCCCCCCCCAGGTTGTCCGGTCATGCATTCTCCAGTCCGAGACCATGTCCCCCCCAGGTTGTCCGGTCATGCTTTCTCCAGTCCGAGACCATGTCCTCCCCAAGTTGTCCGGTCATGCATTCTCCAGTCCGAGACCGTGTCCCCCCCTCCCCGGTTGCCCGGTCATGCATTCTCCAGTCCGAGACCATGTCCCCCCCAGGTTGCCCGGTCATGCATTCTCCAGTCCGAGACCATGTCCCCCCCAGGTTGTCCGGTCATGATTTCTCCAGTCCGAGACCATGTTCCCCACGCCCCGGTTGCCCGGTCATGCATTCTCCAGTCCGAGACCATGTCCCCCCCAGGTTGTCCGGTCATGCTTTCTCCAGTCCGAGACCATGTTCCCCACTCCCCGGTTGCCCGGTCATGCATTCTCCAGTCCGAGACCATGTCCCCCCCAGGTTGTCCGGTCATGCTTTCTCCAGTCCGAGACCATGTTCCCCTCTCCCCGGTTGCCCGGTCATGCATTCTCCAGTCCGAGACCATGTCCCCCCCAGGTTGTCCGGTCATGCTTTCTCCAGTCCGAGACCATGTCCCCTCCCCGGTTGCCCGGTCATGCATTCTCCAGTCCGAGACCATGTCCTCCTCAGGTTGTCCGGTCATGCATTCTCCAGTCCGAGACCATGTCCCCCCCAGGTTGTCCGGTCATGCTTTCTCCAGTCCGAGACCATGTTCCCCACGCCCCGGTTGCCCGGTCATGCTTTCTCCAGTCCGAGACCATGTCCTCCCCCAGGTTGTCCGGTCATGCATTCTCCAGTCCGAGACCATGTCCCCCCCAGGTTGTCTGGTCATGCTTTCTCCAGTCCGAGACCATGTTCCCCACTCCCCGGTTGCCCAGTCATGCTTTCTCCAGTCCGAGACCATGTCCCCCCCAGGTTGTCTGGTCATGCTTTCTCCAGTCCGAGACCATGTTCCCCACTCCCCGGTTGCCCAGTCATGCTTTCTCCAGTCCGAGACCATGTCCTCCCCAAGTTGTCCGGTCATGCATTCTCCAGTCCGAGACCATGTCCCCCCTCCCCGGTTGCCCGGTCATGCATTCTCCAGTCCGAGACCATGTTCCCCCCTCCCCGGTTGCCCGGTCATGCATTCTCCAGTCTGAGACCATGTTCCCCCCTCCCCGGTTGCCCGGTCATGCATTCTCCAGTCTGAGACCATGTCCCCCCCTCCCCGGTTGCCCGGTCATGCATTCTCCAGTCCGAGACCATGTCCCCCCCAGGTTGTCCGGTCATGCTTTCTCCAGTTCGAGACCATGTCCTCCCCAAGTTGTCCGGTAATGCATTCTCCAGTCCGAGACCATGTCCCCCCCAGGTTGCCCGGTCATGCATTCTCCAGTCCGAGACCATGTCCCCCCCAGGTTGTCCGGTCATGCATTCTCCAGTCCGAGACCATGTCCCCCCCTCCCCGGTTGCCCGGTCATGCATTCTCCAGTCCGAGACCATGTCCTCCCCAGGTTGTCCGGTCATGCATTCTCCAGTCCGAGACCATGTCCCCCCCAGGTTGCCCGGTCATGCATTCTCCAGTCCGAGACCATGTCCCCCCCAGGTTGCCCGGTCATGCATTCTCCAGTCCGAGACCATGTCCCCCCCAGGTTGTCCGGTCATGCTTTCTCCAGTCCGAGACCATGTTCCCCACTCCCCGGTTGCCGGGTCATGCATTCTCCAGTCCGAGACCATGTCCTCCCCAGGTTGTCCGGTCATGCATTCTCCAGTCCGAGACCATGTCCCCCCCAGGTTGTCCGGTCATGCATTCTCCAGTCCGAGACCATGTCCCCCCCAGGTTGTCCGGTCATGCTTTCTCCAGTCCGAGACCATGTCCTCCCCAAGTTGTCCGGTCATGCATTCTCCAGTCCGAGACCATGTCCTCCCCAAGTTGTCCGGTCATGCATTCTCCAGTCCGAGACCATGTCCCCCCCTCCCCAGTTCCTGGTCATGCATTCTCCTGTCCGAGACCATGTCCCCCCTCCCCGGTTGCCCGGTCATGCATTCTCCAGTCCGAGACCATGTCCCCCCCCAGGTTGTCCGGTCATGCTTTCTCCAGTCCGAGACCATGTCCTCCCCAAGTTGTCCGGTCATGCATTCTCCAGTCCGAGACCATGTCCCCCCCAGGTTGTCCGGTCATGCTTTCTCCAGTCCGAGACCATGTTCCCCACACCCCGGTTGCCCGGTCATGCATTCTCCAGTCCGAGACCATGTCCTCCCCAAGTTGTCCGGTCATGCATTCTCCAGTCCGAGACCATGTCCCCCCTCCCCGGTTGCCCGGTCATGCATTCTCCAGTCCGAGACCATGTCCCCCCCAGGTTGTCCGGTCATGCTTTCTCCAGTCCGAGACCATGTTCCCCACGCCCCGGTTGTCCGGTCATGCATTCTCCAGTCCGAGACCATGTCCCCCTCAGGTTGTCCGGTCATGCATTCTCCAGTCCGAGACCATGTCCTCCCCCAGGTTGTCCGGTCATGCATTCTCCAGTCCGAGACCATGTCCCCCCCAGGTTGTCCGGTCATGCTTTCTCCAGTCCGAGACCATGTCCTCCCCAAGTTGTCCGGTCATGCATTCTCCAGTCCGAGACCATGTCCTCCCCAAGTTGTCCGGTCATGCATTCTCCAGTCCGAGACCATGTCCCCCCCTCCCCAGTTGCCCGGTCATGCATTCTCCAGTCCGAGACCATGTCCCCCCTCCCCGGTTGCCCGGTCATGCATTCTCCAGTCCGAGACCATGTCCTCCCCAAGTTGTCCAGTCATGCATTCTCCAGTCCGAGACCATGTCCCCCCCTCCCCAGTTGCCCGGTCATGCATTCTCCAGTCCGAGACCATGTCCCCCCTCACCGGTTGCCCGGTCATGCATTCTCCAGTCCGAGACCATGTCCTCCCCCAGGTTGTCCGGTCATGCATTCTCCAGTCCGAGACCATGTCCCCCCCAGGTTGTCCGGTCATGCTTTCTCCAGTCCGAGACCATGTCCTCCCCAAGTTGTCCGGTCATGCATTCTCCAGTCCGAGACCATGTCCTCCCCAAGTTGTCCGGTCATGCATTCTCCAGTCCGAGACCATGTCCCCCCCTCCCCAGTTGCCCGGTCATGCATTCTCCAGTCCGAGACCATGTCCCCCCTCCCCGGTTGCCCGGTCATGCATTCTCCAGTCCGAGACCATGTCCCCCCCAGGTTGTCCGGTCATGCTTTCTCCAGTCCGAGACCATGTCCTCCCCAAGTTGTCCGGTCATGCATTCTCCAGTCCGAGACCATGTCCCCCCCAGGTTGTCCGGTCATGCTTTCTCCAGTCCGAGACCATGTTCCCCACACCCCGGTTGCCCGGTCATGCATTCTCCAGTCCGAGACCATGTCCTCCCCAAGTTGTCCGGTCATGCATTCTCCAGTCCGAGACCATGTCCCCCCTCCCCGGTTGCCCGGTCATGCATTCTCCAGTCCGAGACCTTGTTCTGCACTCCCGTACCACACTCATTGTCTGATGGACATAGTGCTTGGCGTTTGACTACCCCACCATTATTAATATGTACAGCACTAATTGTAAGAAAAACTTTTATTTTCATTGTGGACCCTATGATAGTCCAAGGAATGGGTTAAGGGATTTTTCATCTTGGCACATGGTATGAAATAAAAAAAAAATCTAAAATCATTTACATCTGTTTTATTTCAGTTGTTGCTGACCTTTGAACAACTCTACAGAAACTAAGCTAAGTTATTTTTCATTTGCATTTTAATTTATTGTGCAGACATGAAGTAACATTTCAGTCCAAATTGCAGCACACTTTTAAGTCTACATATATTTGTTGTAATACAAACTAACTTGTCTTCGCATGTCTTTGTGTATCTTTGCATGTCTTTTGCAGTGTTTTGTGGGCCCCCAAACTTTAAGTCATACCATCCGGTTTTCCGCTCATGCATTCTCCAGTACGAGACCATGTCCCCCCCAGGTTGTCCGGTCATGCTTTCTCCAGTCCGAGACCATGTCCTCCCCAGGTTGTCCGGTCATGCATTCTCCAGTCCGAGACCATGTTCCCCCCTCCCCGGTTGTCCGGTCATGCATTCTCCAGTCCGAGACCATGTTCCCCCCCCCCCAGGTTGTCCGGTCATTTTTTCTCCAGTCCGAGACCATGTTCCCCACGCCCCGGTTGCCCGGTCATGCATTCTCCAGTCCGAGACCATGTCCTCCCCCAGGTTGTCCGGTCATGCATTCTCCAGTCCGAGACCATGTCCCCCCCAGGTTGTCCGGTCATGCTTTCTCCAGTCCGAGACCATGTTCCCCACGCCCCGGTTGCCCGGTCATGCATTCTCCAGTCCGAGACCATGTCCTCCCCAGGTTGTCCGGTCATGCATTCTCCAGTCCGAGACCATGTCGTCCCCAAGTTGTCCGGTCATGCATTCTCCAGTCCGAGACCATGTCCTCCCCCAGGTTGTCCGGTCATGCATTCTCCAGTCCGAGACCATGTCCCCCCCAGGTTGTCCTGTCATGCTTTCTCCAGTCCGAGACCATTTTCCCCACGCCCCGGTTGCCCGGTCATGCATTCTCCAGTCCGAGACCATGTCCCCCCCAGGTTGTCCGGTCATGCTTTCTCCAGTCCGAGACCATGTCCCCTCCCCGGTTGCCCGGTCATGCATTCTCCAGTCCGAGACCATGTCCTCCTCAGGTTGTCCGGTCATGCATTCTCCAGTCCGAGACCATGTCCCCCCCAGGTTGTCCGGTCATGCTTTCTCCAGTCCGAGACCATGTTCCCCACGCCCCGGTTGCCCGGTCATGCTTTCTCCAGTCCGAGACCATGTCCTCCCCCAGGTTGTCCGGTCATGCATTCTCCAGTCCGAGACCATGTCCCCCCCAGGTTGTCTGGTCATGCTTTCTCCAGTCCGAGACCATGTTCCCCACTCCCCGGTTGCCCGGTCATGCATTCTCCAGTCCGAGACCATGTTCCCCCCTCCCCGGTTGCCCGGTCATGCATTCTCCAGTCTGAGACCATGTCCCCCCCTCCCCGGTTGCCCGGTCATGCATTCTCCAGTCCGAGACCATGTCCCCCCCAGGTTGTCCGGTCATGCTTTCTCCAGTCCGAGACCATGACCTCCCCAAGTTGTCCGGTCATGCATTCTCCAGTCCGAGACCATGTCCCCCCCAGGTTGCCCGGTCATGCATTCTCCAGTCCGAGACCATGTCCCCCCCAGGTTGTCCGGTCATGCTTTCTCCAGTCCGAGACCATGTCCTCCCCAGGTTGTCCGGTCATGCATTCTCCAGTCCGAGACCATGTCCCCCCCCCCAGGTTGTCCGGTCATGCTTTCTCCAGTCCGAGACCATGTCCTCCCCAAGTTGTCCGGTCATGCTTTCTCCAGTCTGAGACCATGTCCCCCCCAGGTTGCCCGGTCATGCATTCGCCAGTCCGAGACCATGTCCCCCCCAGGTTGTCCGGTCATGCTTTCTCCAGTCCGAGACCATGTCCTCCCCAAGTTGTCCGGTCATGCATTCTCCAGTCCGAGACCATGTCCCCCCCCCCAGGTTGTCCGGTCATGCTTTCTCCAGTCCGAGACCATGTCCCCCCCAGGTTGTCCGGTCATGCTTTCTCCAGTCCGAGACCATGTTCCCCACTCCTCGGTTGCCCGGTCATGCATTCTCCAGTCCGAGACCATGTCTTCCCCACTCCCCGGTTGCCCGGTCATGTTTCTCCAGTCCGAGACCATGTTCCCCACTCCCCGGTTGCCCGGTCATGCATTCTCCAGTCCGAGACCATGTCTTCCCCAGGTTGTCCGGTCATGCATTCTCCAGTCCGAGACCATGTCCCCCCCCAGGTTGTCCGGTCATGCATTCTCCAGTCCGAGACCATGTCCCCCCCAGGTTGTCCGGTCATGCTTTCTCCAGTCCGAGACCATGTCCTCCCCAAGTTGTCCGGTCATGCATTCTCCAGTCCGAGACCGTGTCCCCCCCTCCCCGGTTGCCCGGTCATGCATTCTCCAGTCCGAGACCATGTCCCCCCCAGGTTGTCCGGTCATGATTTCTCCAGTCCGAGACCATGTTCCCCACGCCCCGGTTGCCCGGTCATGCATTCTCCAGTCCGAGACCATGTCCCCCCCAGGTTGTCCGGTCATGCTTTCTCCAGTCCGAGACCATGTTCCCCACTCCCCGGTTGCCCGGTCATGCATTCTCCAGTCCGAGACCATGTCCCCCCCAGGTTGTCCGGTCATGCTTTCTCCAGTCCGAGACCATGTTCCCCTCTCCCCGGTTGCCCGGTCATGCATTCTCCAGTCCGAGACCATGTCCCCCCCAGGTTGTCCGGTCATGCTTTCTCCAGTCCGAGACCATGTCCCCTCCCCGGTTGCCCGGTCATGCATTCTCCAGTCCGAGACCATGTCCTCCTCAGGTTGTCCGGTCATGCATTCTCCAGTCCGAGACCATGTCCCCCCCAGGTTGTCCGGTCATGCTTTCTCCAGTCCGAGACCATGTTCCCCACGCCCCGGTTGCCCGGTCATGCTTTCTCCAGTCCGAGACCATGTCCTCCCCAAGTTGTCCGGTCATGCATTCTCCAGTCCGAGACCATGTCCCCCCCAGGTTGTCTGGTCATGCTTTCTCCAGTCCGAGACCATGTTCCCCACTCCCCGGTTGCCCAGTCATGCTTTCTCCAGTCCGAGACCATGTCCCCCCCAGGTTGTCTGGTCATGCTTTCTCCAGTCCGAGACCATGTTCCCCACTCCCCGGTTGCCCAGTCATGCTTTCTCCAGTCCGAGACCATGTCCTCCCCAAGTTGTCCGGTCATGCATTCTCCAGTCCGAGACCATGTCCCCCCTCCCCGGTTGCCCGGTCATGCATTCTCCAGTCCGAGACCATGTTCCCCCCTCCCCGGTTGCCCGGTCATGCATTCTCCAGTCTGAGACCATGTCCCCCCCTCCCCGGTTGCCCGGTCATGCATTCTCCAGTCCGAGACCATGTCCTCCCCAAGTTGTCCGGTCATGCATTCTCCAGTCCGAGACCATTATCCCCACGCCCCGGTTGTCCGGTCATGCATTCTCCAGTCCGAGACCATGTCCCCCTCAGGTTGTCCGGTCATGCTTTCTCCAGTCCGAGACCATGTTCCCCACTCCCCAGGTTGTCCGGTCATGCATTCTCCAGTCCGAGACCATGTCCCCCCCAGGTTGTCCGGTCATGCTTTCTCCAGTCCGAGACCATGTTCCCCACTCCCCGGTTGCCCGGTCATGCATTCTCCAGTCCGAGACCATGTCCTCCCCAAGTTGTCCGGTCATGCATTCTCCAGTCCGAGACCATGTCCCCCCCTCCCCGGTTGCCCGGTCATGCATTCTCCAGTCCGAGACCATGTCCTCCCCAGGTTGTCCGGTCATGCATTCTCCAGTCCGAGACCATGTCCCCCCCAGGTTGCCCGGTCATGCATTCTCCAGTCCGAGACCATGTCCCCCCCAGGTTGCCCGGTCATGCATTCTCCAGTCCGAGACCATTATCCCCACGCCCCGGTTGTCCGGTCATGCATTCTCCAGTCCGAGACCATGTCCCCCTCAGGTTGTCCGGTCATGCTTTCTCCAGTCCGAGACCATGTTCCCCACTCCCCAGGTTGTCCGGTCATGCATTCTCCAGTCCGAGACCATGTCCCCCCCAGGTTGTCCGGTCATGCTTTCTCCAGTCCGAGACCATGTTCCCCACTCCCCGGTTGCCCGGTCATGCATTCTCCAGTCCGAGACCATGTCCTCCCCAAGTTGTCCGGTCATGCATTCTCCAGTCCGAGACCATGTCCCCCCCTCCCCGGTTGCCCGGTCATGCATTCTCCAGTCCGAGACCATGTCCTCCCCAGGTTGTCCGGTCATGCATTCTCCAGTCCGAGACCATGTCCCCCCCAGGTTGCCCGGTCATGCATTCTCCAGTCCGAGACCATGTCCCCCCCAGGTTGCCCGGTCATGCATTCTCCAGTCCGAGACCATGTCCCCCCCAGGTTGTCCGGTCATGCTTTCTCCAGTCCGAGACCATGTTCCCCACTCCCCGGTTGCCGGGTCATGCATTCTCCAGTCCGAGACCATGTCCTCCCCAGGTTGTCCGGTCATGCATTCTCCAGTCCGAGACCATGTCCCCCCCAGGTTGTCCGGTCATGCATTCTCCAGTCCGAGACCATGTCCCCCCCAGGTTGTCCGGTCATGCTTTCTCCAGTCCGAGACCATGTCCTCCCCAAGTTGTCCGGTCATGCATTCTCCAGTCCGAGACCATGTCCTCCCCAAGTTGTCCGGTCATGCATTCTCCAGTCCGAGACCATGTCCCCCCCTCCCCAGTTCCCGGTCATGCATTCTCCAGTCCGAGACCATGTCCCCCCTCCCCGGTTGCCCGGTCATGCATTCTCCAGTCCGAGACCATGTCCCCCCCAGGTTGTCCGGTCATGCTTTCTCCAGTCCGAGACCATGTCCTCCCCAAGTTGTCCGGTCATGCATTCTCCAGTCCGAGACCATGTCCCCCCCAGGTTGTCCGGTCATGCTTTCTCCAGTCCGAGACCATGTTCCCCACACCCCGGTTGCCCGGTCATGCATTCTCCAGTCCGAGACCATGTCCTCCCCAAGTTGTCCGGTCATGCATTCTCCAGTCCGAGACCATGTCCCCCCTCCCCGGTTGCCCGGTCATGCATTCTCCAGTCCGAGACCATGTCCCCCTCAGGTTGTCCGGTCATGCTTTCTCCAGTCCGAGACCATGTTCCCCACTCCCCGGTTGCCGGGTCATGCATTCTCCAGTCCGAGACCATGTCCTCCCCAGGTTGTCCGGTCATGCATTCTCCAGTCCGAGACCATGTCCCCCCCAGGTTGTCCGGTCATGCATTCTCCAGTCCGAGACCATGTCCCCCCCAGGTTGTCCGGTCATGCTTTCTCCAGTCCGAGACCATGTCCTCCCCAAGTTGTCCGGTCATGCATTCTCCAGTCCGAGACCATGTCCTCCCCAAGTTGTCCGGTCATGCATTCTCCAGTCCGAGACCATGTCCCCCCCTCCCCAGTTCCCGGTCATGCATTCTCCAGTCCGAGACCATGTCCCCCCTCCCCGGTTGCCCGGTCATGCATTCTCCAGTCCGAGACCATGTCCCCCCCAGGTTGTCCGGTCATGCTTTCTCCAGTCCGAGACCATGTCCTCCCCAAGTTGTCCGGTCATGCATTCTCCAGTCCGAGACCATGTCCCCCCCAGGTTGTCCGGTCATGCTTTCTCCAGTCCGAGACCATGTTCCCCACACCCCGGTTGCCCGGTCATGCATTCTCCAGTCCGAGACCAT
This sequence comes from Lutraria lutraria, assembly GCA_964023205.1. NCBI lineage: Eukaryota > Metazoa > Mollusca > Bivalvia > Venerida > Mactridae > Lutraria > Lutraria lutraria. Next base: position 9,976,260 of record OZ026842.1, read on the forward strand.
GTCCTCCCCAAGTTGTCCGGTCATGCATTCTCCAGTCCGAGACCATGTCCCCCCTCCCCGGTTGCCCGGTCATGCATTCTCCAGTCCGAGACCATGTCCCCCCCCAGGTTGTCCGGTCATGCTTTCTCCAGTCCGAGACCATGTTCCCCACGCCCCGGTTGTCCGGTCATGCATTCTCCAGTCCGAGACCATGTCCCCCTCAGGTTGTCCGGTCATGCATTCTCCAGTCCGAGACCATGTCCTCCCCCAGGTTGTCCGGTCATGCATTCTCCAGTCCGAGACCATGTCCCCCCCAGGTTGTCCGGTCATGCTTTCTCCAGTCCGAGACCATGTCCTCCCCAAGTTGTCCGGTCATGCATTCTCCAGTCCGAGACCATGTCCTCCCCAAGTTGTCCGGTCATGCATTCTCCAGTCCGAGACCATGTCCCCCCCTCCCCAGTTGCCCGGTCATGCATTCTCCAGTCCGAGACCATGTCCCCCCTCCCCGGTTGCCCGGTCATGCATTCTCCAGTCCGAGACCATGTTCCCCACTCCCCAGGTTGTCCGGTCATGCATTCTCCAGTCCGAGACCATGTCCCCCCCAGGTTGTCCGGTCATGCATTCTCCAGTCCGAGACCATGTCCCCCCCAGGTTGTCCGGTCATGCTTTCTCCAGTCCGAGACCATGTCCTCCCCAAGTTGTCCGGTCATGCATTCTCCAGTCCGAGACCATGTCCCCCCCTCCCCGGTTGCCCGGTCATGCATTCTCCAGTCCGAGACCATGTCCCCCCCAGGTTGCCCGGTCATGCATTCTCCAGTCCGAGACCATGCCCCCCCCAGGTTGTCCGGTCATGCTTTCTCCAGTCCGAGACCATGTTCCCCACGCCCCGGTTGCCCGGTCATGCATTCTCCAGTCCGAGACCATGTCCCCCCCAGGTTGTCCGGTCATGCTTTCTCCAGTCCGAGACCATGTTCCCCACGCCCCGGTTGCCCGGTCATGCATTCTCCAGTCCGAGACCATGTCCTCCCCAGGTTGTCCGGTCATGCATTCTCCAGTCCGAGACCATGTCCCCCCCAGGTTGTCCGGTCATGCATTCTCCAGTCCGAGACCATGTCCCCCCCAGGTTGTCCGGTCATGCTTTCTCCAGTCTGAGACCATGTCCTCCCCAAGTTGTCCGGTCATGCATTCTCCAGTCCGAGACCATGTCCCCCCCTCCCCGGTTGCCCGGTCATGCATTCTCCAGTCCGAGACCATGTCCCCCCCAGGTTGCCCGGTCATGCATTCTCCAGTCCGAGACCATGCCCCCCCCAGGTTGTCCGGTCATGCTTTCTCCAGTCCGAGACCATGTTCCCCACGCCCCGGTTGCCCGGTCATGCATTCTCCAGTCCGAGACCATGTCCCCCCCAGGTTGTCCGGTCATGCTTTCTCCAGTCCGAGACCATGTTCCCCACGCCCCGGTTGCCCGGTCATGCATTCTCCAGTCCGAGACCATGTCCTCCCCAGGTTGTCCGGTCATGCATTCTCCAGTCCGAGACCATGTCCCCCCCAGGTTGTCCGGTCATGCTTTCTCCAGTCCGAGACCATGTCCTCCCCAAGTTGTCCGGTCATGCATTCTCCAGTCCGAGACCATGTCCCCCCCTCCCCGGTTGCCCGGTCATGCATTCTCCAGTCCGAGACCATGTCCTCCCCAAGTTGTCCGGTCATGCATTCTCCAGTCCGAGACCATGTCCCCCCCTCCCCAGTTGCCCGGTCATGCATTCTCCAGTCCGAGACCATGTCCCCCCTCACCGGTTGCCCGGTCATGCATTCTCCAGTCCGAGACCATGTCCTCCCCCAGGTTGTCCGGTCATGCATTCTCCAGTCCGAGACCATGTCCCCCCCAGGTTGTCCGGTCATGCTTTCTCCAGTCCGAGACCATGTCCTCCCCAAGTTGTCCGGTCATGCATTCTCCAGTCCGAGACCATGTCCTCCCCAAGTTGTCCGGTCATGCATTCTCCAGTCCGAGACCATGTCCCCCCCTCCCCAGTTGCCCGGTCATGCATTCTCCAGTCCGAGACCATGTCCCCCCTCCCCGGTTGCCCGGTCATGCATTCTCCAGTCCGAGACCATGTCCCCCCCAGGTTGTCCGGTCATGCTTTCTCCAGTCCGAGACCATGTCCTCCCCAAGTTGTCCGGTCATGCATTCTCCAGTCCGAGACCATGTCCCCCCCAGGTTGTCCGGTCATGCTTTCTCCAGTCCGAGACCATGTTCCCCACACCCCGGTTGCCCGGTCATGCATTCTCCAGTCCGAGACCATGTCCTCCCCAAGTTGTCCGGTCATGCATTCTCCAGTCCGAGACCATGTCCCCCCTCCCCGGTTGCCCGGTCATGCATTCTCCAGTCCGAGACCTTGTTCTGCACTCCCGTACCACACTCATTGTCTGATGGACATAGTGCTTGGCGTTTGACTACCCCACCATTATTAATATGTACAGCACTAATTGTAAGAAAAACTTTTATTTTCATTGTGGACCCTATGATAGTCCAAGGAATGGGTTAAGGGATTTTTCATCTTGGCACATGGTATGAAATAAAAAAAAAATCTAAAATCATTTACATCTGTTTTATTTCAGTTGTTGCTGACCTTTGAACAACTCTACAGAAACTAAGCTAAGTTATTTTTCATTTGCATTTTAATTTATTGTGCAGACATGAAGTAACATTTCAGTCCAAATTGCAGCACACTTTTAAGTCTACATATATTTGTTGTAATACAAACTAACTTGTCTTCGCATGTCTTTGTGTATCTTTGCATGTCTTTTGCAGTGTTTTGTGGGCCCCCAAACTTTAAGTCATACCATCCGGTTTTCTGCTCATGCATTCTCCAGTACGAGACCATGTCCCCCCCAGGTTGTCCGGTCATGCTTTCTCCAGTCCGAGACCATGTCCTCCCCAGGTTGTCCGGTCATGCATTCTCCAGTCCGAGACCATGTTCCCCCCTCCCCGGTTGTCCGGTCATGCATTCTCCAGTCCGAGACCATGTTCCCCCCCCCCCAGGTTGTCCGGTCATTTTTTCTCCAGTCCGATACCATGTTCCCCACGCCCCGGTTGCCCGGTCATGCATTCTCCAGTCCGAGACCATGTCCTCCCCCAGGTTGTCCGGTCATGCATTCTCCAGTCCGAGACCATGTCCCCCCCAGGTTGTCCGGTCATGCTTTCTCCAGTCCGAGACCATGTTCCCCACGCCCCGGTTGCCCGGTCATGCATTCTCCAGTCCGAGACCATGTCCTCCCCAGGTTGTCCGGTCATGCATTCTCCAGTCCGAGACCATGTCGTCCCCAAGTTGTCCGGTCATGCATTCTCCAGTCCGAGACCATGTCCTCCCCCAGGTTGTCCGGTCATGCATTCTCCAGTCCGAGACCATGTCCCCCCCAGGTTGTCCTGTCATGCTTTCTCCAGTCCGAGACCATGTTCCCCACGCCCCGGTTGCCCGGTCATGCATTCTCCAGTCCGAGACCATTTCCCCCCCAGGTTGTCCGGTCATGCTTTCTCCAGTCCGAGACCATGTCCCCTCCCCGGTTGCCCGGTCATGCATTCTCCAGTCCGAGACCATGTCCTCCTCAGGTTGTCCGGTCATGCATTCTCCAGTCCGAGACCATGTCCCCCCCAGGTTGTCCGGTCATGCTTTCTCCAGTCCGAGACCATGTTCCCCACGCCCCGGTTGCCCGGTCATGCTTTCTCCAGTCCGAGACCATGTCCTCCCCCAGGTTGTCCGGTCATGCATTCTCCAGTCCGAGACCATGTCCCCCCCAGGTTGTCTGGTCATGCTTTCTCCAGTCCGAGACCATGTTCCCCACTCCCCGGTTGCCCGGTCATGCTTTCTCCAGTCCGAGACCATGTCCTCCCCAAGTTGTCCGGTCATGCATTCTCCAGTCCGATACCATGTCCCCCCTCCCCGGTTGCCCGGTCATGCATTCTCCAGTCCGAGACCATGTTCCCCCCTCCCCGGTTGCCCGGTCATGCATTCTCCAGTCTGAGACCATGTCCCCCCCTCCCCGGTTGCCCGGTCATGCATTCTCCAGTCCGAGACCATGTCCCCCCCAGGTTGTCCGGTCATGCTTTCTCCAGTCCGAGACCATGACCTCCCCAAGTTGTCCGGTCATGCATTCTCCAGTCCGAGACCATGTCCCCCCCAGGTTGCCCGGTCATGCATTCTCCAGTCCGAGACCATGTCCTCCCCAAGTTGTCCGGTCATGCATTCTCCAGTCCGAGACCATGTCCCCCCCTCCCCGGTTGCCCGGTCATGCATTCTCCAGTCCGAGACCATGTCCTCCCCAGGTTGTCCGGTCATGCATTCTCCAGTCCGAGACCATGTCCCCCCCAGGTTGCCCGGTCATGCATTCTCCAGTCCGAGACCATGTCCCCCCCAGGTTGCCCGGTCATGCATTCTCCAGTCCGAGACCATGTCCCCCCCAGGTTGTCCGGTCATGCTTTCTCCAGTCCGAGACCATGTTCCCCACTCCCCGGTTGCCGGGTCATGCATTCTCCAGTCCGAGACCATGTCCTCCCCAGGTTGTCCGGTCATGCATTCTCCAGTCCGAGACCATGTCCCCCCCAGGTTGTCCGGTCATGCTTTCTCCAGTCCGAGACCATGTCCTCCCCAAGTTGTCCGGTCATGCATTCTCCAGTCCGAGACCATGTCCTCCCCAAGTTGTCCGGTCATGCATTCTCCAGTCCGAGACCATGTCCCCCCCTCCCCAGTTCCCGGTCATGCATTCTCCTGTCCGAGACCATGTCCCCCCTCCCCGGTTGCCCGGTCATGCATTCTCCAGTCCGAGACCATGTCCCCCCCAGGTTGTCCGGTCATGCTTTCTCCAGTCCGAGACCATGTCCTCCCCAAGTTGTCCGGTCATGCATTCTCCAGTCCGAGACCATGTCCCCCCCAGGTTGTCCGGTCATGCTTTCTCCAGTCCGAGACCATGTTCCCCACACCCCGGTTGCCCGGTCATGCATTCTCCAGTCCGAGACCATGTCCTCCCCAAGTTGTCCGGTCATGCATTCTCCAGTCCGAGACCATGTCCCCCCTCCCCGGTTGCCCGGTCATGCATTCTCCAGTCCGAGACCATGTCCCCCCCAGGTTGTCCGGTCATGCTTTCTCCAGTCCGAGACCATGTTCCCCACGCCCCGGTTGTCCGGTCATGCATTCTCCAGTCCGAGACCATGTCCCCCTCAGGTTGTCCGGTCATGCATTCTCCAGTCCGAGACCATGTCCTCCCCCAGGTTGTCCGGTCATGCATTCTCCAGTCCGAGACCATGTCCCCCCCAGGTTGTCCGGTCATGCTTTCTCCAGTCCGAGACCATGTCCTCCCCAAGTTGTCCGGTCATGCATTCTCCAGTCCGAGACCATGTCCTCCCCAAGTTGTCCGGTCATGCATTCTCCAGTCCGAGACCATGTCCCCCCCTCCCCAGTTGCCCGGTCATGCATTCTCCAGTCCGAGACCATGTCCCCCCTCCCCGGTTGCCCGGTCATGCATTCTCCAGTCCGAGACCATGTTCCCCACTCCCCAGGTTGTCCGGTCATGCATTCTCCAGTCCGAGACCATGTCCCCCCCAGGTTGTCCGGTCATGCATTCTCCAGTCCGAGACCATGTCCCCCCCAGGTTGTCCGGTCATGCTTTCTCCAGTCCGAGACCATGTCCTCCCCAAGTTGTCCGGTCATGCATTCTCCAGTCCGAGACCATGTCCCCCCCTCCCCGGTTGCCCGGTCATGCATTCTCCAGTCCGAGACCATGTCCCCCCCAGGTTGCCCGGTCATGCATTCTCCAGTCCGAGACCATGCCCCCCCCAGGTTGTCCGGTCATGCTTTCTCCAGTCCGAGACCATGTTCCCCACGCCCCGGTTGCCCGGTCATGCATTCTCCAGTCCGAGACCATGTCCCCCCCAGGTTGTCCGGTCATGCTTTCTCCAGTCCGAGACCATGTTCCCCACGCCCCGGTTGCCCGGTCATGCATTCTCCAGTCCGAGACCATGTCCTCCCCAGGTTGTCCGGTCATGCATTCTCCAGTCCGAGACCATGTCCCCCCCAGGTTGTCCGGTCATGCATTCTCCAGTCCGAGACCATGTCCCCCCCAGGTTGTCCGGTCATGCTTTCTCCAGTCCGAGACCATGTCCTCCCCAAGTTGTCCGGTCATGCATTCTCCAGTCCGAGACCATGTCCCCCCCTCCCCGGTTGCCCGGTCATGCATTCTCCAGTCCGAGACCATGTCCTCCCCAAGTTGTCCGGTCATGCATTCTCCAGTCCGAGACCATGTCCCCCCCTCCCCAGTTGCCCGGTCATGCATTCTCCAGTCCGAGACCATGTCCCCCCTCACCGGTTGCCCGGTCATGCATTCTCCAGTCCGAGACCATGTCCTCCCCCAGGTTGTCCGGTCATGCATTCTCCAGTCCGAGACCATGTCCCCCCCAGGTTGTCCGGTCATGCTTTCTCCAGTCCGAGACCATGTCCTCCCCAAGTTGTCCGGTCATGCATTCTCCAGTCCGAGACCATGTCCTCCCCAAGTTGTCCGGTCATGCATTCTCCAGTCCGAGACCATGTCCCCCCCTCCCCAGTTGCCCGGTCATGCATTCTCCAGTCCGAGACCATGTCCCCCCTCCCCGGTTGCCCGGTCATGCATTCTCCAGTCCGAGACCATGTCCCCCCCAGGTTGTCCGGTCATGCTTTCTCCAGTCCGAGACCATGTCCTCCCCAAGTTGTCCGGTCATGCATTCTCCAGTCCGAGACCATGTCCCCCCCAGGTTGTCCGGTCATGCTTTCTCCAGTCCGAGACCATGTTCCCCACACCCCGGTTGCCCGGTCATGCATTCTCCAGTCCGAGACCATGTCCTCCCCAAGTTGTCCGGTCATGCATTCTCCAGTCCGAGACCATGTCCCCCCTCCCCGGTTGCCCGGTCATGCATTCTCCAGTCCGAGACCTTGTTCTGCACTCCCGTACCACACTCATTGTCTGATGGACATAGTGCTTGGCGTTTGACTACCCCACCATTATTAATATGTACAGCACTAATTGTAAGAAAAACTTTTATTTTCATTGTGGACCCTATGATAGTCCAAGGAATGGGTTAAGGGATTTTTCATCTTGGCACATGGTATGAAATAAAAAAAAAATCTAAAATCATTTACATCTGTTTTATTTCAGTTGTTGCTGACCTTTGAACAACTCTACAGAAACTAAGCTAAGTTATTTTTCATTTGCATTTTAATTTATTGTGCAGACATGAAGTAACATTTCAGTCCAAATTGCAGCACACTTTTAAGTCTACATATATTTGTTGTAATACAAACTAACTTGTCTTCGCATGTCTTTGTGTATCTTTGCATGTCTTTTGCAGTGTTTTGTGGGCCCCCAAACTTTAAGTCATACCATCCGGTTTTCCGCTCATGCATTCTCCAGTACGAGACCATGTCCCCCCCAGGTTGTCCGGTCATGCTTTCTCCAGTCCGAGACCATGTCCTCCCCAGGTTGTCCGGTCATGCATTCTCCAGTCCGAGACCATGTTCCCCCCTCCCCGGTTGTCCGGTCATGCATTCTCCAGTCCGAGACCATGTTCCCCCCCCCCAGGTTGTCCGGTCATTTTTTCTCCAGTCCGAGACCATGTTCCCCACGCCCCGGTTGCCCGGTCATGCATTCTCCAGTCCGAGACCATGTCCTCCCCCAGGTTGTCCGGTCATGCATTCTCCAGTCCGAGACCATGTCCCCCCCAGGTTGTCCGGTCATGCTTTCTCCAGTCCGAGACCATGTTCCCCACGCCCCGGTTGCCCGGTCATGCATTCTCCAGTCCGAGACCATGTCCTCCCCAGGTTGTCCGGTCATGCATTCTCCAGTCCGAGACCATGTCGTCCCCAAGTTGTCCGGTCATGCATTCTCCAGTCCGAGACCATGTCCTCCCCCAGGTTGTCCGGTCATGCATTCTCCAGTCCGAGACCATGTCCCCCCCAGGTTGTCCTGTCATGCTTTCTCCAGTCCGAGACCATGTTCCCCACGCCCCGGTTGCCCGGTCATGCATTCTCCAGTCCGAGACCATGTCCCCCCCAGGTTGTCCGGTCATGCTTTCTCCAGTCCGAGACCATGTCCCCTCCCCGGTTGCCCGGTCATGCATTCTCCAGTCCGAGACCATGTCCTCCTCAGGTTGTCCGGTCATGCATTCTCCAGTCCGAGACCATGTCCCCCCCAGGTTGTCCGGTCATGCTTTCTCCAGTCCGAGACCATGTTCCCCACGCCCCGGTTGCCCGGTCATGCTTTCTCCAGTCCGAGACCATGTCCTCCCCCAGGTTGTCCGGTCATGCATTCTCCAGTCCGAGACCATGTCCCCCCCAGGTTGTCTGGTCATGCTTTCTCCAGTCCGAGACCATGTTCCCCACTCCCCGGTTGCCCGGTCATGCTTTCTCCAGTCCGAGACCATGTCCTCCCCAAGTTGTCCGGTCATGCATTCTCCAGTCCGATATCATGTCCCCCCTCCCCGGTTGCCCGGTCATGCATTCTCCAGTCCGAGACCATGTTCCCCCCTCCCCGGTTGCCCGGTCATGCATTCTCCAGTCTGAGACCATGTCCCCCCCTCCCCGGTTGCCCGGTCATGCATTCTCCAGTCCGAGACCATGTCCCCCCCAGGTTGTCCGGTCATGCTTTCTCCAGTCCGAGACCATGACCTCCCCAAGTTGTCCGGTCATGCATTCTCCAGTCCGAGACCATGTCCCCCCCAGGTTGCCCGGTCATGCATTCTCCAGTCCGAGACCATGTCCCCCCCAGGTTGTCCGGTCATGCTTTCTCCAGTCCGAGACCATGTCCTCCCCAGGTTGTCCGGTCATGCATTCTCCAGTCCGAGACCATGTCCCCCCCCCCAGGTTGTCCGGTCATGCTTTCTCCAGTCCGAGACCATGTCCTCCCCAAGTTGTCCGGTCATGCTTTCTCCAGTCTGAGACCATGTCCCCCCCAGGTTGCCCGGTCATGCATTCGCCAGTCCGAGACCATGTCCCCCCCAGGTTGTCCGGTCATGCTTTCTCCAGTCCGAGACCATGTCCTCCCCAAGTTGTCCGGTCATGCATTCTCCAGTCCGAGTCCATGTCCCCCCCCCAGGTTGTCCGGTCATGCTTTCTCCAGTCCGAGACCATGTCCCCCCCAGGTTGTCCGGTCATGCTTTCTCCAGTCCGAGACCATGTTCCCCACTCCTCGGTTGCCCGGTCATGCATTCTCCAGTCCGAGACCATGTCTTCCCCACTCCCCGGTTGCCCGGTCATGCTTTCTCCAGTCCGAGACCATGTTCCCCACTCCCCGGTTGCCCGGTCATGCATTCTCCAGTCCGAGACCATGTCTTCCCCAGGTTGTCCGGTCATGCATTCTCCAGTCCGAGACCATGTCCCCCCCCAGGTTGTCCGGTCATGCATTCTCCAGTCCGAGACCATGTCCCCCCCAGGTTGTCCGGTCATGCTTTCTCCAGTCCGAGACCATGTCCTCCCCAAGTTGTCCGGTCATGCATTCTCCAGTCCGAGACCGTGTCCCCCCCTCCCCGGTTGCCCGGTCATGCATTCTCCAGTCCGAGACCATGTCCCCCCCAGGTTGCCCGGTCATGCATTCTCCAGTCCGAGACCATGTCCCCCCCAGGTTGTCCGGTCATGATTTCTCCAGTCCGAGACCATGTTCCCCACGCCCCGGTTGCCCGGTCATGCATTCTCCAGTCCGAGACCATGTCCCCCCCAGGTTGTCCGGTCATGCTTTCTCCAGTCCGAGACCATGTTCCCCACTCCCCGGTTGCCCGGTCATGCATTCTCCAGTCCGAGACCATGTCCCCCCCAGGTTGTCCGGTCATGCTTTCTCCAGTCCGAGACCATGTTCCCCTCTCCCCGGTTGCCCGGTCATGCATTCTCCAGTCCGAGACCATGTCCCCCCCAGGTTGTCCGGTCATGCTTTCTCCAGTCCGAGACCATGTCCCCTCCCCGGTTGCCCGGTCATGCATTCTCCAGTCCGAGACCATGTCCTCCTCAGGTTGTCCGGTCATGCATTCTCCAGTCCGAGACCATGTCCCCCCCAGGTTGTCCGGTCATGCTTTCTCCAGTCCGAGACCATGTTCCCCACGCCCCGGTTGCCCGGTCATGCTTTCTCCAGTCCGAGACCATGTCCTCCCCCAGGTTGTCCGGTCATGCATTCTCCAGTCCGAGACCATGTCCCCCCCAGGTTGTCTGGTCATGCTTTCTCCAGTCCGAGACCATGTTCCCCACTCCCCGGTTGCCCAGTCATGCTTTCTCCAGTCCGAGACCATGTCCCCCCCAGGTTGTCTGGTCATGCTTTCTCCAGTCCGAGACCATGTTCCCCACTCCCCGGTTGCCCAGTCATGCTTTCTCCAGTCCGAGACCATGTCCTCCCCAAGTTGTCCGGTCATGCATTCTCCAGTCCGAGACCATGTCCCCCCTCCCCGGTTGCCCGGTCATGCATTCTCCAGTCCGAGACCATGTTCCCCCCTCCCCGGTTGCCCGGTCATGCATTCTCCAGTCTGAGACCATGTCCCCCCCTCCCCGGTTGCCCGGTCATGCATTCTCCAGTCCGAGACCATGTCCCCCCCAGGTTGTCCGGTCATGCTTTCTCCAGTTCGAGACCATGTCCTCCCCAAGTTGTCCGGTAATGCATTCTCCAGTCCGAGACCATGTCCCCCCCAGGTTGCCCGGTCATGCATTCTCCAGTCCGAGACCATGTCCCCCCCAGGTTGTCCGGTCATGCATTCTCCAGTCCGAGACCATGTCCCCCCCTCCCCGGTTGCCCGGTCATGCATTCTCCAGTCCGAGACCATGTCCTCCCCAGGTTGTCCGGTCATGCATTCTCCAGTCCGAGACCATGTCCCCCCCAGGTTGCCCGGTCATGCATTCTCCAGTCCGAGACCATGTCCCCCCCAGGTTGCCCGGTCATGCATTCTCCAGTCCGAGACCATGTCCCCCCCAGGTTGTCCGGTCATGCTTTCTCCAGTCCGAGACCATGTCCTCCCCAAGTTGTCCGGTCATGCATTCTCCAGTCCGAGACCATGTCCTCCCCAAGTTGTCCGGTCATGCATTCTCCAGTCCGAGACCATGTCCCCCCCTCCCCAGTTCCCGGTCATGCATTCTCCTGTCCGAGACCATGTCCCCCCTCCCCGGTTGCCCGGTCATGCATTCTCCAGTCCGAGACCATGTCCCCCCCCAGGTTGTCCGGTCATGCTTTCTCCAGTCCGAGACCATGTCCTCCCCAAGTTGTCCGGTCATGCATTCTCCAGTCCGAGACCATGTCCCCCCCAGGTTGTCCGGTCATGCTTTCTCCAGTCCGAGACCATGTTCCCCACACCCCGGTTGCCCGGTCATGCATTCTCCAGTCCGAGACCATGTCCTCCCCAAGTTGTCCGGTCATGCATTCTCCAGTCCGAGACCATGTCCCCCCTCCCCGGTTGCCCGGTCATGCATTCTCCAGTCCGAGACCATGTCCCCCCCAGGTTGTCCGGTCATGCTTTCTCCAGTCCGAGACCATGTTCCCCACGCCCCGGTTGTCCGGTCATGCATTCTCCAGTCCGAGACCATGTCCCCCTCAGGTTGTCCGGTCATGCATTCTCCAGTCCGAGACCATGTCCTCCCCCAGGTTGTCCGGTCATGCATTCTCCAGTCCGAGACCATGTCCCCCCCAGGTTGTCCGGTCATGCTTTCTCCAGTCCGAGACCATGTCCTCCCCAAGTTGTCCGGTCATGCATTCTCCAGTCCGAGACCATGTCCTCCCCAAGTTGTCCGGTCATGCATTCTCCAGTCCGAGACCATGTCCCCCCCTCCCCAGTTGCCCGGTCATGCATTCTCCAGTCCGAGACCATGTCCCCCCTCCCCGGTTGCCCGGTCATGCATTCTCCAGTCCGAGACCATGTCCTCCCCAAGTTGTCCGGTCATGCATTCTCCAGTCCGAGACCATGTCCCCCCCTCCCCAGTTGCCCGGTCATGCATTCTCCAGTCCGAGACCATGTCCCCCCTCACCGGTTGCCCGGTCATGCATTCTCCAGTCCGAGACCATGTCCTCCCCCAGGTTGTCCGGTCATGCATTCTCCAGTCCGAGACCATGTCCCCCCCAGGTTGTCCGGTCATGCTTTCTCCAGTCCGAGACCATGTCCTCCCCAAGTTGTCCGGTCATGCATTCTCCAGTCCGAGACCATGTCCTCCCCAAGTTGTCCGGTCATGCATTCTCCAGTCCGAGACCATGTCCCCCCCTCCCCAGTTGCCCGGTCATGCATTCTCCAGTCCGAGACCATGTCCCCCCTCCCCGGTTGCCCGGTCATGCATTCTCCAGTCCGAGACCATGTCCCCCCCAGGTTGTCCGGTCATGCTTTCTCCAGTCCGAGACCATGTCCTCCCCAAGTTGTCCGGTCATGCATTCTCCAGTCCGAGACCATGTCCCCCCCAGGTTGTCCGGTCATGCTTTCTCCAGTCCGAGACCATGTTCCCCACACCCCGGTTGCCCGGTCATGCATTCTCCAGTCCGAGACCATGTCCTCCCCAAGTTGTCCGGTCATGCATTCTCCAGTCCGAGACCATGTCCCCCCTCCCCGGTTGCCCGGTCATGCATTCTCCAGTCCGAGACCTTGTTCTGCACTCCCGTACCACACTCATTGTCTGATGGACATAGTGCTTGGCGTTTGACTACCCCACCATTATTAATATGTACAGCACTAATTGTAAGAAAAACTTTTATTTTCATTGTGGACCCTATGATAGTCCAAGGAATGGGTTAAGGGATTTTTCATCTTGGCACATGGTATGAAATAAAAAAAAAATCTAAAATCATTTACATCTGTTTTATTTCAGTTGTTGCTGACCTTTGAACAACTCTACAGAAACTAAGCTAAGTTATTTTTCATTTGCATTTTAATTTATTGTGCAGACATGAAGTAACATTTCAGTCCAAATTGCAGCACACTTTTAAGTCTACATATATTTGTTGTAATACAAACTAACTTGTCTTCGCATGTCTTTGTGTATCTTTGCATGTCTTTTGCAGTGTTTTGTGGGCCCCCAAACTTTAAGTCATACCATCCGGTTTTCCGCTCATGCATTCTCCAGTACGAGACCATGTCCCCCCCAGGTTGTCCGGTCATGCTTTCTCCAGTCCGAGACCATGTCCTCCCCAGGTTGTCCGGTCATGCATTCTCCAGTCCGAGACCATGTTCCCCCCTCCCCGGTTGTCCGGTCATGCATTCTCCAGTCCGAGACCATGTTCCCCCCCCCCAGGTTGTCCGGTCATTTTTTCTCCAGTCCGAGACCATGTTCCCCACGCCCCGGTTGCCCGGTCATGCATTCTCCAGTCCGAGACCATGTCCTCCCCCAGGTTGTCCGGTCATGCATTCTCCAGTCCGAGACCATGTCCCCCCCAGGTTGTCCGGTCATGCTTTCTCCAGTCCGAGACCATGTTCCCCACGCCCCGGTTGCCCGGTCATGCATTCTCCAGTCCGAGACCATGTCCTCCCCAGGTTGTCCGGTCATGCATTCTCCAGTCCGAGACCATGTCGTCCCCAAGTTGTCCGGTCATGCATTCTCCAGTCCGAGACCATGTCCTCCCCCAGGTTGTCCGGTCATGCATTCTCCAGTCCGAGACCATGTCCCCCCCAGGTTGTCCTGTCATGCTTTCTCCAGTCCGAGACCATGTTCCCCACGCCCCGGTTGCCCGGTCATGCATTCTCCAGTCCGAGACCATGTCCCCCCCAGGTTGTCCGGTCATGCTTTCTCCAGTCCGAGACCATGTCCCCTCCCCGGTTGCCCGGTCATGCATTCTCCAGTCCGAGACCATGTCCTCCTCAGGTTGTCCGGTCATGCATTCTCCAGTCCGAGACCATGTCCCCCCCAGGTTGTCCGGTCATGCTTTCTCCAGTCCGAGACCATGTTCCCCACGCCCCGGTTGCCCGGTCATGCTTTCTCCAGTCCGAGACCATGTCCTCCCCCAGGTTGTCCGGTCATGCATTCTCCAGTCCGAGACCATGTCCCCCCCAGGTTGTCTGGTCATGCTTTCTCCAGTCCGAGACCATGTTCCCCACTCCCCGGTTGCCCGGTCATGCTTTCTCCAGTCCGAGACCATGTCCTCCCCAAGTTGTCCGGTCATGCATTCTCCAGTCCGATACCATGTCCCCCCTCCCCGGTTGCCCGGTCATGCATTCTCCAGTCCGAGACCATGTTCCCCCCTCCCCGGTTGCCCGGTCATGCATTCTCCAGTCTGAGACCATGTCCCCCCCTCCCCGGTTGCCCGGTCATGCATTCTCCAGTCCGAGACCATGTCCCCCCCAGGTTGTCCGGTCATGCTTTCTCCAGTCCGAGACCATGACCTCCCCAAGTTGTCCGGTCATGCATTCTCCAGTCCGAGACCATGTCCCCCCCAGGTTGCCCGGTCATGCATTCTCCAGTCCGAGACCATGTCCCCCCCAGGTTGTCCGGTCATGCTTTCTCCAGTCCGAGACCATGTCCTCCCCAGGTTGTCCGGTCATGCATTCTCCAGTCCGAGACCATGTCCCCCCCCCCAGGTTGTCCGGTCATGCTTTCTCCAGTCCGAGACCATGTCCTCCCCAAGTTGTCCGGTCATGCTTTCTCCAGTCTGAGACCATGTCCCCCCCAGGTTGCCCGGTCATGCATTCGCCAGTCCGAGACCATGTCCCCCCCAGGTTGTCCGGTCATGCTTTCTCCAGTCCGAGACCATGTCCTCCCCAAGTTGTCCGGTCATGCATTCTCCAGTCCGAGACCATGTCCCCCCCCCAGGTTGTCCGGTCATGCTTTCTCCAGTCCGAGACCATGTCCCCCCCAGGTTGTCCGGTCATGCTTTCTCCAGTCCGAGACCATGTTCCCCACTCCTCGGTTGCCCGGTCATGCATTCTCCAGTCCGAGACCATGTCTTCCCCACTCCCCGGTTGCCCGGTCATGCTTTCTCCAGTCCGAGACCATGTTCCCCACTCCCCGGTTGCCCGGTCATGCATTCTCCAGTCCGAGACCATGTCTTCCCCAGGTTGTCCGGTCATGCATTCTCCAGTCCGAGACCATGTCCCCCCCCAGGTTGTCCGGTCATGCATTCTCCAGTCCGAGACCATGTCCCCCCCAGGTTGTCCGGTCATGCTTTCTCCAGTCCGAGACCATGTCCTCCCCAAGTTGTCCGGTCATGCATTCTCCAGTCCGAGACCGTGTCCCCCCCTCCCCGGTTGCCCGGTCATGCATTCTCCAGTCCGAGACCATGTCCCCCCCAGGTTGCCCGGTCATGCATTCTCCAGTCCGAGACCATGTCCCCCCCAGGTTGTCCGGTCATGATTTCTCCAGTCCGAGACCATGTTCCCCACGCCCCGGTTGCCCGGTCATGCATTCTCCAGTCCGAGACCATGTCCCCCCCAGGTTGTCCGGTCATGCTTTCTCCAGTCCGAGACCATGTTCCCCACTCCCCGGTTGCCCGGTCATGCATTCTCCAGTCCGAGACCATGTCCCCCCCAGGTTGTCCGGTCATGCTTTCTCCAGTCCGAGACCATGTTCCCCTCTCCCCGGTTGCCCGGTCATGCATTCTCCAGTCCGAGACCATGTCCCCCCCAGGTTGTCCGGTCATGCTTTCTCCAGTCCGAGACCATGTCCCCTCCCCGGTTGCCCGGTCATGCATTCTCCAGTCCGAGACCATGTCCTCCTCAGGTTGTCCGGTCATGCATTCTCCAGTCCGAGACCATGTCCCCCCCAGGTTGTCCGGTCATGCTTTCTCCAGTCCGAGACCATGTTCCCCACGCCCCGGTTGCCCGGTCATGCTTTCTCCAGTCCGAGACCATGTCCTCCCCCAGGTTGTCCGGTCATGCATTCTCCAGTCCGAGACCATGTCCCCCCCAGGTTGTCTGGTCATGCTTTCTCCAGTCCGAGACCATGTTCCCCACTCCCCGGTTGCCCAGTCATGCTTTCTCCAGTCCGAGACCATGTCCCCCCCAGGTTGTCTGGTCATGCTTTCTCCAGTCCGAGACCATGTTCCCCACTCCCCGGTTGCCCAGTCATGCTTTCTCCAGTCCGAGACCATGTCCTCCCCAAGTTGTCCGGTCATGCATTCTCCAGTCCGAGACCATGTCCCCCCTCCCCGGTTGCCCGGTCATGCATTCTCCAGTCCGAGACCATGTTCCCCCCTCCCCGGTTGCCCGGTCATGCATTCTCCAGTCTGAGACCATGTCCCCCCCTCCCCGGTTGCCCGGTCATGCATTCTCCAGTCCGAGACCATGTCCCCCCCAGGTTGTCCGGTCATGCTTTCTCCAGTTCGAGACCATGTCCTCCCCAAGTTGTCCGGTAATGCATTCTCCAGTCCGAGACCATGTCCCCCCCAGGTTGCCCGGTCATGCATTCTCCAGTCCGAGACCATGTCCCCCCCAGGTTGTCCGGTCATGCATTCTCCAGTCCGAGACCATGTCCCCCCCTCCCCGGTTGCCCGGTCATGCATTCTCCAGTCCGAGACCATGTCCTCCCCAGGTTGTCCGGTCATGCATTCTCCAGTCCGAGACCATGTCCCCCCCAGGTTGCCCGGTCATGCATTCTCCAGTCCGAGACCATGTCCCCCCCAGGTTGCCCGGTCATGCATTCTCCAGTCCGAGACCATGTCCCCCCCAGGTTGTCCGGTCATGCTTTCTCCAGTCCGAGACCATGTTCCCCACTCCCCGGTTGCCGGGTCATGCATTCTCCAGTCCGAGACCATGTCCTCCCCAGGTTGTCCGGTCATGCATTCTCCAGTCCGAGACCATGTCCCCCCCAGGTTGTCCGGTCATGCATTCTCCAGTCCGAGACCATGTCCCCCCCAGGTTGTCCGGTCATGCTTTCTCCAGTCCGAGACCATGTCCTCCCCAAGTTGTCCGGTCATGCATTCTCCAGTCCGAGACCATGTCCTCCCCAAGTTGTCCGGTCATGCATTCTCCAGTCCGAGACCATGTCCCCCCCTCCCCAGTTCCCGGTCATGCATTCTCCTGTCCGAGACCATGTCCCCCCTCCCCGGTTGCCCGGTCATGCATTCTCCAGTCCGAGACCATGTCCCCCCCCCAGGTTGTCCGGTCATGCTTTCTCCAGTCCGAGACCATGTCCTCCCCAAGTTGTCCGGTCATGCATTCTCCAGTCCGAGACCATGTCCCCCCCAGGTTGTCCGGTCATGCTTTCTCCAGTCCGAGACCATGTTCCCCACACCCCGGTTGCCCGGTCATGCATTCTCCAGTCCGAGACCATGTCCTCCCCAAGTTGTCCGGTCATGCATTCTCCAGTCCGAGACCATGTCCCCCCTCCCCGGTTGCCCGGTCATGCATTCTCCAGTCCGAGACCATGTCCCCCCCAGGTTGTCCGGTCATGCTTTCTCCAGTCCGAGACCATGTTCCCCACGCCCCGGTTGTCCGGTCATGCATTCTCCAGTCCGAGACCATGTCCCCCTCAGGTTGTCCGGTCATGCATTCTCCAGTCCGAGACCATGTCCTCCCCCAGGTTGTCCGGTCATGCATTCTCCAGTCCGAGACCATGTCCCCCCCAGGTTGTCCGGTCATGCTTTCTCCAGTCCGAGACCATGTCCTCCCCAAGTTGTCCGGTCATGCATTCTCCAGTCCGAGACCATGTCCTCCCCAAGTTGTCCGGTCATGCATTCTCCAGTCCGAGACCATGTCCCCCCCTCCCCAGTTGCCCGGTCATGCATTCTCCAGTCCGAGACCATGTCCCCCCTCCCCGGTTGCCCGGTCATGCATTCTCCAGTCCGAGACCATGTTCCCCCACTCCCCAGGTTGTCCGGTCATGCATTCTCCAGTCCGAGACCATGTCCCCCCCAGGTTGTCCGGTCATGCATTCTCCAGTCCGAGACCATGTCCCCCCCAGGTTGTCCGGTCATGCTTTCTCCAGTCCGAGACCATGTCCTCCCCAAGTTGTCCGGTCATGCATTCTCCAGTCCGAGACCATGTCCCCCCCTCCCCGGTTGCCCGGTCATGCATTCTCCAGTCCGAGACCATGTCCCCCCCAGGTTGCCCGGTCATGCATTCTCCAGTCCGAGACCATGCCCCCCCCAGGTTGTCCGGTCATGCTTTCTCCAGTCCGAGACCATGTTCCCCACGCCCCGGTTGCCCGGTCATGCATTCTCCAGTCCGAGACCATGTCCCCCCCAGGTTGTCCGGTCATGCTTTCTCCAGTCCGAGACCATGTTCCCCACGCCCCGGTTGCCCGGTCATGCATTCTCCAGTCCGAGACCATGTCCTCCCCAGGTTGTCCGGTCATGCATTCTCCAGTCCGAGACCATGTCCCCCCCTCCCCGGTTGTCCGGTCATGCTTTCTCCAGTCCGAGACCATGTCCTCCCCAAGTTGTCCGGTCATGCATTCTCCAGTCCGAGACCATGTCCCCCCCTCCCCGGTTGCCCGGTCATGCATTCTCCAGTCCGAGACCATGTCCTCCCCAAGTTGTCCGGTCATGCATTCTCCAGTCCGAGACCATGTCCCCCCCTCCCCAGTTGCCCGGTCATGCATTCTCCAGTCCGAGACCATGTCCCCCCTCACCGGTTGCCCGGTCATGCATTCTCCAGTCCGAGACCATGTCCTCCCCCAGGTTGTCCGGTCATGCATTCTCCAGTCCGAGACCATGTCCCCCCCAGGTTGTCCGGTCATGCTTTCTCCAGTCCGAGACCATGTCCTCCCCAAGTTGTCCGGTCATGCATTCTCCAGTCCGAGACCATGTCCTCCCCAAGTTGTCCGGTCATGCATTCTCCAGTCCGAGACCATGTCCCCCCCTCCCCAGTTGCCCGGTCATGCATTCTCCAGTCCGAGACCATGTCCCCCCTCCCCGGTTGCCCGGTCATGCATTCTCCAGTCCGAGACCATGTCCCCCCCAGGTTGTCCGGTCATGCTTTCTCCAGTCCGAGACCATGTCCTCCCCAAGTTGTCCGGTCATGCATTCTCCAGTCCGAGACCATGTCCCCCCCAGGTTGTCCGGTCATGCTTTCTCCAGTCCGAGACCATGTCCTCCCCAAGTTGTCCGGTCATGCATTCTCCAGTCCGAGACCATGTCCCCCCTCCCCGGTTGCCCGGTCATGCATTCTCCAGTCCGAGACCTTGTTCTGCACTCCCGTACCACACTCATTGTCTGATGGACATAGTGCTTGGCGTTTGACTACCCCACCATTATTAATATGTACAGCACTAATTGTAAGAAAAACTTTTATTTTCATTGTGGACCCTATGATAGTCCAAGGAATGGGTTAAGGGATTTTTCATCTTGGCACATGGTATGAAATAAAAAAAAAATCTAAAATCATTTACATCTGTTTTATTTCAGTTGTTGCTGACCTTTGAACAACTCTACAGAAACTAAGCTAAGTTATTTTTCATTTGCATTTTAATTTATTGTGCAGACATGAAGTAACATTTCAGTCCAAATTGCAGCACACTTTTAAGTCTACATATATTTGTTGTAATACAAACTAACTTGTCTTCGCATGTCTTTGTGTATCTTTGCATGTCTTTTGCAGTGTTTTGTGGGCCCCCAAACTTTAAGTCATACCATCCGGTTTTCCGCTCATGCATTCTCCAGTACGAGACCATGTCCCCCCCAGGTTGTCCGGTCATGCTTTCTCCAGTCCGAGACCATGTCCTCCCCAGGTTGTCCGGTCATGCATTCTCCAGTCCGAGACCATGTTCCCCCCTCCCCGGTTGTCCGGTCATGCATTCTCCAGTCCGAGACCATGTTCCCCCCCCCCAGGTTGTCCGGTCATTTTTTCTCCAGTCCGAGACCATGTTCCCCACGCCCCGGTTGCCCGGTCATGCATTCTCCAGTCCGAGACCATGTCCTCCCCCAGGTTGTCCGGTCATGCATTCTCCAGTCCGAGACCATGTCCCCCCCAGGTTGTCCGGTCATGCTTTCTCCAGTCCGAGACCATGTTCCCCACGCCCCGGTTGCCCGGTCATGCATTCTCCAGTCCGAGACCATGTCCTCCCCAGGTTGTCCGGTCATGCATTCTCCAGTCCGAGACCATGTCGTCCCCAAGTTGTCCGGTCATGCATTCTCCAGTCCGAGACCATGTCCTCCCCCAGGTTGTCCGGTCATGCATTCTCCAGTCCGAGACCATGTCCCCCCCAGGTTGTCCTGTCATGCTTTCTCCAGTCCGAGACCATGTTCCCCACGCCCCGGTTGCCCGGTCATGCATTCTCCAGTCCGAGACCATGTCCCCCCCAGGTTGTCCGGTCATGCTTTCTCCAGTCCGAGACCATGTCCCCTCCCCGGTTGCCCGGTCATGCATTCTCCAGTCCGAGACCATGTCCTCCTCAGGTTGTCCGGTCATGCATTCTCCAGTCCGAGACCATGTCCCCCCCAGGTTGTCCGGTCATGCTTTCTCCAGTCCGAGACCATGTTCCCCACGCCCCGGTTGCCCGGTCATGCTTTCTCCAGTCCGAGACCATGTCCTCCCCCAGGTTGTCCGGTCATGCATTCTCCAGTCCGAGACCATGTCCCCCCCAGGTTGTCTGGTCATGCTTTCTCCAGTCCGAGACCATGTTCCCCACTCCCTGGTTGCCCGGTCATGCTTTCTCCAGTCCGAGACCATGTCCTCCCCAAGTTGTCCGGTCATGCATTCTCCAGTCCGATACCATGTCCCCCCTCCCCGGTTGCCCGGTCATGCATTCTCCAGTCCGAGACCATGTTCCCCCCTCCCCGGTTGCCCGGTCATGCATTCTCCAGTCTGAGACCATGTCCCCCCCTCCCCGGTTGCCCGGTCATGCATTCTCCAGTCCGAGACCATGTCCCCCCCAGGTTGTCCGGTCATGCTTTCTCCAGTCCGAGACCATGACCTCCCCAAGTTGTCCGGTCATGCATTCTCCAGTCCGAGACCATGTCCCCCCCAGGTTGCCCGGTCATGCATTCTCCAGTCCGAGACCATGTCCCCCCCAGGTTGTCCGGTCATGCTTTCTCCAGTCCGAGACCATGTCCTCCCCAGGTTGTCCGGTCATGCATTCTCCAGTCCGAGACCATGTCCCCCCCCCCAGGTTGTCCGGTCATGCTTTCTCCAGTCCGAGACCATGTCCTCCCCAAGTTGTCCGGTCATGCTTTCTCCAGTCTGAGACCATGTCCCCCCCAGGTTGCCCGGTCATGCATTCGCCAGTCCGAGACCATGTCCCCCCCAGGTTGTCCGGTCATGCTTTCTCCAGTCCGAGACCATGTCCTCCCCAAGTTGTCCGGTCATGCATTCTCCAGTCCGAGACCATGTCCCCCCCCCAGGTTGTCCGGTCATGCTTTCTCCAGTCCGAGACCATGTCCCCCCCAGGTTGTCCGGTCATGCTTTCTCCAGTCCGAGACCATGTTCCCCACTCCTCGGTTGCCCGGTCATGCATTCTCCAGTCCGAGACCATGTCTTCCCCACTCCCCGGTTGCCCGGTCATGCTTTCTCCAGTCCGAGACCATGTTCCCCACTCCCCGGTTGCCCGGTCATGCATTCTCCAGTCCGAGACCATGTCTTCCCCAGGTTGTCCGGTCATGCATTCTCCAGTCCGAGACCATGTCCCCCCCCAGGTTGTCCGGTCATGCATTCTCCAGTCCGAGACCATGTCCCCCCCAGGTTGTCCGGTCATGCTTTCTCCAGTCCGAGACCATGTCCCCTCCCCGGTTGCCCGGTCATGCATTCTCCAGTCCGAGACCATGTCCTCCTCAGGTTGTCCGGTCATGCATTCTCCAGTCCGAGACCATGTCCCCCCCAGGTTGTCCGGTCATGCTTTCTCCAGTCCGAGACCATGTTCCCCACGCCCCGGTTGCCCGGTCATGCTTTCTCCAGTCCGAGACCATGTCCTCCCCCAGGTTGTCCGGTCATGCATTCTCCAGTCCGAGACCATGTCCCCCCCAGGTTGTCTGGTCATGCTTTCTCCAGTCCGAGACCATGTTCCCCACTCCCCGGATGCCCGGTCATGCTTTCTCCAGTCCGAGACCATGTCCTCCCCAAGTTGTCCGGTCATGCATTCTCCAGTCCGATACCATGTCCCCCCTCCCCGGTTGCCCGGTCATGCATTCTCCAGTCCGAGACCATGTTCCCCCCTCCCCGGTTGCCCGGTCATGCATTCTCCAGTCTGAGACCATGTCCCCCCCTCCCCGGTTGCCCGGTCATGCATTCTCCAGTCCGAGACCATGTCCCCCCCAGGTTGTCCGGTCATGCTTTCTCCAGTCCGAGACCATGACCTCCCCAAGTTGTCCGGTCATGCATTCTCCAGTCCGAGACCATGTCCCCCCCAGGTTGCCCGGTCATGCATTCTCCAGTCCGAGACCATGTCCCCCCCAGGTTGTCCGGTCATGCTTTCTCCAGTCCGAGACCATGTCCTCCCCAGGTTGTCCGGTCATGCATTCTCCAGTCCGAGACCATGTCCCCCCCCCCAGGTTGTCCGGTCATGCTTTCTCCAGTCCGAGACCATGTCCTCCCCAAGTTGTCCGGTCATGCTTTCTCCAGTCTGAGACCATGTCCCCCCCAGGTTGCCCGGTCATGCATTCGCCAGTCCGAGACCATGTCCCCCCCAGGTTGTCCGGTCATGCTTTCTCCAGTCCGAGACCATGTCCTCCCCAAGTTGTCCGGTCATGCATTCTCCAGTCCGAGACCATGTCCCCCCCCCAGGTTGTCCGGTCATGCTTTCTCCAGTCCGAGACCATGTCCCCCCCAGGTTGTCCGGTCATGCTTTCTCCAGTCCGAGACCATGTTCCCCACTCCTCGGTTGCCCGGTCATGCATTCTCCAGTCCGAGACCATGTCTTCCCCACTCCCCGGTTGCCCGGTCATGCTTTCTCCAGTCCGAGACCATGTTCCCCACTCCCCGGTTGCCCGGTCATGCATTCTCCAGTCCGAGACCATGTCTTCCCCAGGTTGTCCGGTCATGCATTCTCCAGTCCGAGACCATGTCCCCCCCCAGGTTGTCCGGTCATGCATTCTCCAGTCCGAGACCATGTCCCCCCCAGGTTGTCCGGTCATGCTTTCTCCAGTCCGAGACCATGTCCTCCCCAAGTTGTCCGGTCATGCATTCTCCAGTCCGAGACCGTGTCCCCCCCTCCCCGGTTGCCCGGTCATGCATTCTCCAGTCCGAGACCATGTCCCCCCCAGGTTGCCCGGTCATGCATTCTCCAGTCCGAGACCATGTCCCCCCCAGGTTGTCCGGTCATGATTTCTCCAGTCCGAGACCATGTTCCCCACGCCCCGGTTGCCCGGTCATGCATTCTCCAGTCCGAGACCATGTCCCCCCCAGGTTGTCCGGTCATGCTTTCTCCAGTCCGAGACCATGTTCCCCACTCCCCGGTTGCCCGGTCATGCATTCTCCAGTCCGAGACCATGTCCCCCCCAGGTTGTCCGGTCATGCTTTCTCCAGTCCGAGACCATGTTCCCCTCTCCCCGGTTGCCCGGTCATGCATTCTCCAGTCCGAGACCATGTCCCCCCCAGGTTGTCCGGTCATGCTTTCTCCAGTCCGAGACCATGTCCCCTCCCCGGTTGCCCGGTCATGCATTCTCCAGTCCGAGACCATGTCCTCCTCAGGTTGTCCGGTCATGCATTCTCCAGTCCGAGACCATGTCCCCCCCAGGTTGTCCGGTCATGCTTTCTCCAGTCCGAGACCATGTTCCCCACGCCCCGGTTGCCCGGTCATGCTTTCTCCAGTCCGAGACCATGTCCTCCCCCAGGTTGTCCGGTCATGCATTCTCCAGTCCGAGACCATGTCCCCCCCAGGTTGTCTGGTCATGCTTTCTCCAGTCCGAGACCATGTTCCCCACTCCCCGGTTGCCCGGTCATGCATTCTCCAGTCCGAGACCATGTCTTCCCCAGGTTGTCCGGTCATGCATTCTCCAGTCCGAGACCATGTCCCCCCCCAGGTTGTCCGGTCATGCATTCTCCAGTCCGAGACCATGTCCCCCCCAGGTTGTCCGGTCATGCTTTCTCCAGTCCGAGACCATGTCCCCTCCCCGGTTGCCCGGTCATGCATTCTCCAGTCCGAGACCATGTCCTCCTCAGGTTGTCCGGTCATGCATTCTCCAGTCCGAGACCATGTCCCCCCCAGGTTGTCCGGTCATGCTTTCTCCAGTCCGAGACCATGTTCCCCACGCCCCGGTTGCCCGGTCATGCTTTCTCCAGTCCGAGACCATGTCCTCCCCCAGGTTGTCCGGTCATGCATTCTCCAGTCCGAGACCATGTCCCCCCCAGGTTGTCTGGTCATGCTTTCTCCAGTCCGAGACCATGTTCCCCACTCCCCGGTTGCCCGGTCATGCTTTCTCCAGTCCGAGACCATGTCCTCCCCAAGTTGTCCGGTCATGCATTCTCCAGTCCGATACCATGTCCCCCCTCCCCGGTTGCCCGGTCATGCATTCTCCAGTCCGAGACCATGTTCCCCCCTCCCCGGTTGCCCGGTCATGCATTCTCCAGTCTGAGACCATGTCCCCCCCTCCCCGGTTGCCCGGTCATGCATTCTCCAGTCCGAGACCATGTCCCCCCCAGGTTGTCCGGTCATGCTTTCTCCAGTCCGAGACCATGACCTCCCCAAGTTGTCCGGTCATGCATTCTCCAGTCCGAGACCATGTCCCCCCCAGGTTGCCCGGTCATGCATTCTCCA
The DNA here is from genome assembly GCA_964023205.1 of Lutraria lutraria. Classification (NCBI taxonomy): domain Eukaryota; kingdom Metazoa; phylum Mollusca; class Bivalvia; order Venerida; family Mactridae; genus Lutraria; species Lutraria lutraria. The sequence continues at coordinate 10,000,820 of OZ026842.1, forward strand.
GTCCGAGACCATGTCCCCCCCAGGTTGTCCGGTCATGCTTTCTCCAGTCCGAGACCATGTCCTCCCCAGGTTGTCCGGTCATGCATTCTCCAGTCCGAGACCATGTCCCCCCCCCCCAGGTTGTCCGGTCATGCTTTCTCCAGTCCGAGACCATGTCCTCCCCAAGTTGTCCGGTCATGCTTTCTCCAGTCTGAGACCATGTCCCCCCCAGGTTGCCCGGTCATGCATTCGCCAGTCCGAGACCATGTCCCCCCCAGGTTGTCCGGTCATGCTTTCTCCAGTCCGAGACCATGTCCTCCCCAAGTTGTCCGGTCATGCATTCTCCAGTCCGAGACCATGTCCCCCCCCCAGGTTGTCCGGTCATGCTTTCTACAGTCCGAGACCATGTCCCCCCCAGGTTGTCCGGTCATGCTTTCTCCAGTCCGAGACCATGTTCCCCACTCCTCGGTTGCCCGGTCATGCATTCTCCAGTCCGAGACCATGTCTTCCCCACTCCCCGGTTGCCCGGTCATGCTTTCTCCAGTCCGAGACCATGTTCCCCACTCCCCGGTTGCCCGGTCATGCATTCTCCAGTCCGAGACCATGTCTTCCCCAGGTTGTCCGGTCATGCATTCTCCAGTCCGAGACCATGTCCCCCCCCAGGTTGTCCGGTCATGCATTCTCCAGTCCGAGACCATGTCCCCCCCAGGTTGTCCGGTCATGCTTTCTCCAGTCCGAGACCATGTCCTCCCCAAGTTGTCCGGTCATGCATTCTCCAGTCCGAGACCGTGTCCCCCCCTCCCCGGTTGCCCGGTCATGCATTCTCCAGTCCGAGACCATGTCCCCCCCAGGTTGCCCGGTCATGCATTCTCCAGTCCGAGACCATGTCCCCCCCAGGTTGTCCGGTCATGATTTCTCCAGTCCGAGACCATGTTCCCCACGCCCCGGTTGCCCGGTCATGCATTCTCCAGTCCGAGACCATGTCCCCCCCAGGTTGTCCGGTCATGCTTTCTCCAGTCCGAGACCATGTTCCCCACTCCCCGGTTGCCCGGTCATGCATTCTCCAGTCCGAGACCATGTCCCCCCCAGGTTGTCCGGTCATGCTTTCTCCAGTCCGAGACCATGTTCCCCTCTCCCCGGTTGCCCGGTCATGCATTCTCCAGTCCGAGACCATGTCCCCCCCAGGTTGTCCGGTCATGCTTTCTCCAGTCCGAGACCATGTCCCCTCCCCGGTTGCCCGGTCATGCATTCTCCAGTCCGAGACCATGTCCTCCTCAGGTTGTCCGGTCATGCATTCTCCAGTCCGAGACCATGTCCCCCCCAGGTTGTCCGGTCATGCTTTCTCCAGTCCGAGACCATGTTCCCCACGCCCCGGTTGCCCGGTCATGCTTTCTCCAGTCCGAGACCATGTCCTCCCCCAGGTTGTCCGGTCATGCATTCTCCAGTCCGAGACCATGTCCCCCCCAGGTTGTCTGGTCATGCTTTCTCCAGTCCGAGACCATGTTCCCCACTCCCCGGTTGCCCAGTCATGCTTTCTCCAGTCCGAGACCATGTCCCCCCCAGGTTGTCTGGTCATGCTTTCTCCAGTCCGAGACCAGTTCCCCACTCCCCGGTTGCCCAGTCATGCTTTCTCCAGTCCGAGACCATGTCCTCCCCAAGTTGTCCGGTCATGCATTCTCCAGTCCGAGACCATGTCCCCCCTCCCCGGTTGCCCGGTCATGCATTCTCCAGTCCGAGACCATGTTCCCCCCTCCCCGGTTGCCCGGTCATGCATTCTCCAGTCTGAGACCATGTCCCCCCCTCCCCGGTTGCCCGGTCATGCATTCTCCAGTCCGAGACCATGTCCCCCCCAGGTTGTCCGGTCATGCTTTCTCCAGTTCGAGACCATGTCCTCCCCAAGTTGTCCGGTCATGCATTCTCCAGTCCGAGACCATGTCCCCCCCAGGTTGCCCGGTCATGCATTCTCCAGTCCGAGACCATGTCCCCCCCAGGTTGTCCGGTCATGCTTTCTCCAGTCCGAGACCATGTCCTCCCCAGGTTGTCCGGTCATGCATTCTCCAGTCCGAGACCATGTCCCCCCAGGTTGTCCGGTCATGCATTCTCCAGTCCGAGACCATGTCCCCCCCAGGTTGTCCGGTCATTTTTTCTCCAGTCCGAGACCATGTTCCCCACGCCCCGGTTGCCCGGTCATGCATTCTCCAGTCCGAGACCATGTCCTCCCCCAGGTTGTCCGGTCATGCATTCTCCAGTCCGAGACCATGTCCCCCCCAGGTTGTCAGGTTATGCTTTCTCCAGTCCGAGACCATGTTCCCCACGCCCCGGTTGCCCGGTCATGCATTCTCCAGTCCGAGACCATGTCCTCCCCAGGTTGTCCGGTCATGCATTCTCCAGTCCGAGACCATGTCCTCCCCAAGTTGTCCGGTCATGCATTCTCCAGTCCGAGACCATGTCCTCCCCCAGGTTGTCCGGTCATGCATTCTCCAGTCCGAGACCATGTCCCCCCCAGGTTGTCCGGTCATGCTTTCTCCAGTCCGAGACCATGTTCCCCACGCCCCGGTTGCCCGGTCATGCATTCTCCAGTCCGGGACCATGTCCTCCCCAGGTTGTCCGGTCATGCATTCTCCAGTCCGAGACCATGTCCCCCCCAGGTTGTCCGGTCATGCTTTCTCCAGTCCGAGACCATGTTCCCCACTCCCCGGTTGCCCGGTCATGCATTCTCCAGTCCGAGACCATGTCCTTCCCAGGTTGTCCGGTCATGCATTCTCCAGTCCGAGACCATGTCCCCCCCAGGTTGTCCGGTCATGCTTTCTCCAGTCCGAGACCATGTTCCCCACTCCCCCGTTGCCCGGTCATGCATTCTCCAGTCAGAGACCATGTCCTCCCCAGGTTGTCCGGTCATGCATTCTCCAGTCCGAGACCATGTCCCCCCCAGGTTGTCAGGTTATGCATTCTCCAGTCCGAGACCATGTCCCCCCCAGGTTGTCCGGTCATGCTTTATCCAGTCCGAGACCATGTCCTCCCAAGTTGTCCGGTCATGCATTCTCCAGTCCGAGACCATGTCCCCCCCCTCCTCGGTTGCCCGGTCATGCATTCTCCAGTCCGAGACCATGTCCCCCCCAGGTTGCCCGGTCATGCATTCTCCAGTCCGAGACCATGTCCCCCCCAGGTTGTCCGGTCATGCTTTCTCCAGTCCGAGACCATGTTCCCCACGCCCCTGTTGCCCGGTCATGCATTCTCCAGTCCGAGACCATGTCCCCCCCAGGTTGTCCGGTCATGCTTTCTCCAGTCCGAGACCATGTTCCCCACTCCCCGGTTGCCCGGTCATGCATTCTCCAGTCCGAGACCATGTCCTCCCCAAGTTGTCCGGTCATGCATTCTCCAGTCCGAGACCATGTCCCCCCCTCCCCGGTTGCCCGGTCATGCATTCTCCAGTCCGAGACCATGTCCTCCCCAGGTTGTCCGGTCATGCATTCTCCAGTCCGAGACCATGTCCCCCCCAGGTTGTCCGGTCATGCATTCTCCAGTCCGAGACCATGTCCCCCCCAGGTTGTCCGGTCATACTTTCTCCAGTCCGAGACCATGTTCCCCACGCCCCGGTTGCCCGGTCATGCATTCTCCAGTCCGAGACCATGTCCTCCCCCAGGTTGTCCGGTCATGCATTCTCCAGTCCGAGACCATGTCCCCCCCAGGTTGTCCGGTCATGCTTTCTCCAGTCCGAGACCATGTTCCCCACGCCCCGGTTGCCCGGTCATGCATTCTCCAGTCCGAGACCATGTCCTCCCCAGGTTGTCCGGTCATGCATTCTCCAGTCCGAGACCATGTCCCCCCCAGGTTGTCCGGTCATGCTTTCTCCAGTCCGAGACCATGTTCCCCACTCCCCGGTTGCCCGGTCATGCATTCTCCAGTCCGAGACCATGTCTTCCCCAGGTTGTCCGGTCATGCATTCTCCAGTCCGAGACCATGTCCCCCCCAGGTTGTCCGGTCATGCTTTCTCCAGTCCGAGACCATGTTCCCCACTCCCCGGTTGCCCGGTCATGCATTCTCCAGTCCGAGACCATGTCTTCCCCAGGTTGTCCGGTCATGCATTCTCCAGTCCGAGACCATGTCCCCCCCAGGTTGTCCGGTCATGCATTCTCCAGTCCGAGACCATGTTCCCCCCTTCCCGGTTGCCCGGTCATGCATTCTCCAGTCTGAGACCATGTTCCCCCCTCCCCGGTTGCCCGGTCATGCATTCTCCAGTCCGAGATTATGTCCTCCCCAGGTTGTCCGGTCATGCGTTCTCCAGTCCGAGACCATGTCCCCCCAGGTTGTCCGGTCATGCATTCTCCAGTCCGAGACCATGTCCCCCCCCAGGTTGTCCGGTCATTTTTTCTCCAGTCCGAGACCATGTTCCCCACGCCCCGGTTGCCCAGTCATGCTTTCTCCAGTCCGAGACCATGTCCTCCCCAAGTTGTCCGGTCATGCATTCTCCAGTCCGAGACCATGTCCCCCCTCCCCGGTTGCCCGGTCATGCATTCTCCAGTCCGAGACCATGTTCCCCCCTCCCCGGTTGCCCGGTCATGCATTCTCCAGTCTGAGACCATGTCCCCCCCTCCCCGGTTGCCCGGTCATGCATTCTCCAGTCCGAGACCATGTCCCCCCCAGGTTGTCCGGTCATGCTTTCTCCAGTTCGAGACCATGTCCTCCCCAAGTTGTCCGGTCATGCATTCTCCAGTCCGAGACCATGTCCCCCCCAGGTTGCCCGGTCATGCATTCTCCAGTCCGAGACCATGTCCCCCCCAGGTTGTCCGGTCATGCTTTCTCCAGTCCGAGACCATGTTCCCCACGCCCCGGTTGCCCGGTCATGCATTCTCCAGTCCGAGACCATGTCCTCCCCAGGTTGTCCGGTCATGCATTCTCCAGTCCGAGACCATGTCGTCCCCAAGTTGTCCGGTCATGCATTCTCCAGTCCGAGACCATGTCCCCCCCAGGTTGCCCGGTCATGCATTCTCCAGTCCGAGACCATGTCCCCCCCAGGTTGTCCGGTCATGCTTTCTCCAGTCCGAGACCATGTTCCCCACGCCCCGGTTGCCCGGTCATGCATTCTCCAGTCCGAGACCATGTCCTCCCCAGGTTGTCCGGTCATGCATTCTCCAGTCCGAGACCATGTCGTCCCCAAGTTGTCCGGTCATGCATTCTCCAGTCCGAGACCATGTCCTCCCCCAGGTTGTCCGGTCATGCATTCTCCAGTCCGAGACCATGTCCCCCCCAGGTTGTCCTGTCATGCTTTCTCCAGTCCGAGACCATGTTCCCCACGCCCCGGTTGCCCGGTCATGCATTCTCCAGTCCGAGACCATGTCCCCCCCAGGTTGTCCGGTCATGCTTTCTCCAGTCCGAGACCATGTCCCCTCCCCGGTTGCCCGGTCATGCATTCTCCAGTCCGAGACCATGTCCTCCTCAGGTTGTCCGGTCATGCATTCTCCAGTCCGAGACCATGTCCCCCCCAGGTTGTCCGGTCATGCTTTCTCCAGTCCGAGACCATGTTCCCCACGCCCCGGTTGCCCGGTCATGCTTTCTCCAGTCCGAGACCATGTCCTCCCCCAGGTTGTCCGGTCATGCATTCTCCAGTCCGAGACCATGTCCCCCCCAGGTTGTCTGGTCATGCTTTCTCCAGTCCGAGACCATGTTCCCCACTCCCCGGTTGCCCGGTCATGCTTTCTCCAGTCCGAGACCATGTCCTCCCCAAGTTGTCCGGTCATGCATTCTCCAGTCCGATACCATGTCCCCCCTCCCCGGTTGCCCGGTCATGCATTCTCCAGTCCGAGACCATGTTCCCCCCTCCCCGGTTGCCCGGTCATGCATTCTCCAGTCTGAGACCATGTCCCCCCCTCCCCGGTTGCCCGGTCATGCATTCTCCAGTCCGAGACCATGTCCCCCCCAGGTTGTCCGGTCATGCTTTCTCCAGTCCGAGACCATGACCTCCCCAAGTTGTCCGGTCATGCATTCTCCAGTCCGAGACCATGTCCCCCCCAGGTTGCCCGGTCATGCATTCTCCAGTCCGAGACCATGTCCCCCCCAGGTTGTCCGGTCATGCTTTCTCCAGTCCGAGACCATGTCCTCCCCAGGTTGTCCGGTCATGCATTCTCCAGTCCGAGACCATGTCCCCCCCCCCAGGTTGTCCGGTCATGCTTTCTCCAGTCCGAGACCATGTCCTCCCCAAGTTGTCCGGTCATGCTTTCTCCAGTCTGAGACCATGTCCCCCCCAGGTTGCCCGGTCATGCATTCGCCAGTCCGAGACCATGTCCCCCCCAGGTTGTCCGGTCATGCTTTCTCCAGTCCGAGACCATGTCCTCCCCAAGTTGTCCGGTCATGCATTCTCCAGTCCGAGACCATGTCCCCCCCCCCAGGTTGTCCGGTCATGCTTTCTCCAGTCCGAGACCATGTCCCCCCCAGGTTGTCCGGTCATGCTTTCTCCAGTCCGAGACCATGTTCCCCACTCCTCGGTTGCCCGGTCATGCATTCTCCAGTCCGAGACCATGTCTTCCCCACTCCCCGGTTGCCCGGTCATGCTTTCTCCAGTCCGAGACCATGTTCCCCACTCCCCGGTTGCCCGGTCATGCATTCTCCAGTCCGAGACCATGTCTTCCCCAGGTTGTCCGGTCATGCATTCTCCAGTCCGAGACCATGTCCCCCCCCAGGTTGTCCGGTCATGCATTCTCCAGTCCGAGACCATGTCCCCCCCAGGTTGTCCGGTCATGCTTTCTCCAGTCCGAGACCATGTCCTCCCCAAGTTGTCCGGTCATGCATTCTCCAGTCCGAGACCGTGTCCCCCCCTCCCCGGTTGCCCGGTCATGCATTCTCCAGTCCGAGACCATGTCCCCCCCAGGTTGCCCGGTCATGCATTCTCCAGTCCGAGACCATGTCCCCCCCAGGTTGTCCGGTCATGATTTCTCCAGTCCGAGACCATGTTCCCCACGCCCCGGTTGCCCGGTCATGCATTCTCCAGTCCGAGACCATGTCCCCCCCAGGTTGTCCGGTCATGCTTTCTCCAGTCCGAGACCATGTTCCCCACTCCCCGGTTGCCCGGTCATGCATTCTCCAGTCCGAGACCATGTCCCCCCCAGGTTGTCCGGTCATGCTTTCTCCAGTCCGAGACCATGTTCCCCTCTCCCCGGTTGCCCGGTCATGCATTCTCCAGTCCGAGACCATGTCCCCCCCAGGTTGTCCGGTCATGCTTTCTCCAGTCCGAGACCATGTCCCCTCCCCGGTTGCCCGGTCATGCATTCTCCAGTCCGAGACCATGTCCTCCTCAGGTTGTCCGGTCATGCATTCTCCAGTCCGAGACCATGTCCCCCCCAGGTTGTCCGGTCATGCTTTCTCCAGTCCGAGACCATGTTCCCCACGCCCCGGTTGCCCGGTCATGCTTTCTCCAGTCCGAGACCATGTCCTCCCCCAGGTTGTCCGGTCATGCATTCTCCAGTCCGAGACCATGTCCCCCCCAGGTTGTCTGGTCATGCTTTCTCCAGTCCGAGACCATGTTCCCCACTCCCCGGTTGCCCAGTCATGCTTTCTCCAGTCCGAGACCATGTCCCCCCCAGGTTGTCTGGTCATGCTTTCTCCAGTCCGAGACCATGTTCCCCACTCCCCGGTTGCCCAGTCATGCTTTCTCCAGTCCGAGACCATGTCCTCCCCAAGTTGTCCGGTCATGCATTCTCCAGTCCGAGACCATGTCCCCCCTCCCCGGTTGCCCGGTCATGCATTCTCCAGTCCGAGACCATGTTCCCCCCTCCCCGGTTGCCCGGTCATGCATTCTCCAGTCTGAGACCATGTCCCCCCCTCCCCGGTTGCCCGGTCATGCATTCTCCAGTCCGAGACCATGTCCCCCCCAGGTTGTCCGGTCATGCTTTCTCCAGTTCGAGACCATGTCCTCCCCAAGTTGTCCGGTCATGCATTCTCCAGTCCGAGACCATGTCCCCCCCAGGTTGCCCGGTCATGCATTCTCCAGTCCGAGACCATGTCCCCCCCAGGTTGTCCGGTCATGCTTTCTCCAGTCCGAGACCATGTCCTCCCCAGGTTGTCCGGTCATGCATTCTCCAGTCCGAGACCATGTCCCCCCAGGTTGTCCGGTCATGCATTCTCCAGTCCGAGACCATGTCCCCCCCAGGTTGTCCGGTCATTTTTTCTCCAGTCCGAGACCATGTTCCCCACGCCCCGGTTGCCCGGTCATGCATTCTCCAGTCCGAGACCATGTCCTCCCCCAGGTTGTCCGGTCATGCATTCTCCAGTCCGAGACCATGTCCCCCCCAGGTTGTCAGGTTATGCTTTCTCCAGTCCGAGACCATGTTCCCCACGCCCCGGTTGCCCGGTCATGCATTCTCCAGTCCGAGACCATGTCCTCCCCAGGTTGTCCGGTCATGCATTCTCCAGTCCGAGACCATGTCCTCCCCAAGTTGTCCGGTCATGCATTCTCCAGTCCGAGACCATGTCCTCCCCCAGGTTGTCCGGTCATGCATTCTCCAGTCCGAGACCATGTCCCCCCCAGGTTGTCCGGTCATGCTTTCTCCAGTCCGAGACCATGTTCCCCACGCCCCGGTTGCCCGGTCATGCATTCTCCAGTCCGGGACCATGTCCTCCCCAGGTTGTCCGGTCATGCATTCTCCAGTCCGAGACCATGTCCCCCCCAGGTTGTCCGGTCATGCTTTCTCCAGTCCGAGACCATGTTCCCCACTCCCCGGTTGCCCGGTCATGCATTCTCCAGTCCGAGACCATGTCCTTCCCAGGTTGTCCGGTCATGCATTCTCCAGTCCGAGACCATGTCCCCCCCAGGTTGTCCGGTCATGCTTTCTCCAGTCCGAGACCATGTTCCCCACTCCCCCGTTGCCCGGTCATGCATTCTCCAGTCAGAGACCATGTCCTCCCCAGGTTGTCCGGTCATGCATTCTCCAGTCCGAGACCATGTCCCCCCCAGGTTGTCAGGTTATGCATTCTCCAGTCCGAGACCATGTCCCCCCCAGGTTGTCCGGTCATGCTTTATCCAGTCCGAGACCATGTCCTCCCAAGTTGTCCGGTCATGCATTCTCCAGTCCGAGACCATGTCCCCCCCCTCCTCGGTTGCCCGGTCATGCATTCTCCAGTCCGAGACCATGTCCCCCCCAGGTTGCCCGGTCATGCATTCTCCAGTCCGAGACCATGTCCCCCCCAGGTTGTCCGGTCATGCTTTCTCCAGTCCGAGACCATGTTCCCCACGCCCCTGTTGCCCGGTCATGCATTCTCCAGTCCGAGACCATGTCCCCCCCAGGTTGTCCGGTCATGCTTTCTCCAGTCCGAGACCATGTTCCCCACTCCCCGGTTGCCCGGTCATGCATTCTCCAGTCCGAGACCATGTCCTCCCCAAGTTGTCCGGTCATGCATTCTCCAGTCCGAGACCATGTCCCCCCCTCCCCGGTTGCCCGGTCATGCATTCTCCAGTCCGAGACCATGTCCTCCCCAGGTTGTCCGGTCATGCATTCTCCAGTCCGAGACCATGTCCCCCCCAGGTTGTCCGGTCATGCATTCTCCAGTCCGAGACCATGTCCCCCCCAGGTTGTCCGGTCATACTTTCTCCAGTCCGAGACCATGTTCCCCACGCCCCGGTTGCCCGGTCATGCATTCTCCAGTCCGAGACCATGTCCTCCCCCAGGTTGTCCGGTCATGCATTCTCCAGTCCGAGACCATGTCCCCCCCAGGTTGTCCGGTCATGCTTTCTCCAGTCCGAGACCATGTTCCCCACGCCCCGGTTGCCCGGTCATGCATTCTCCAGTCCGAGACCATGTCCTCCCCAGGTTGTCCGGTCATGCATTCTCCAGTCCGAGACCATGTCCCCCCCAGGTTGTCCGGTCATGCTTTCTCCAGTCCGAGACCATGTTCCCCACTCCCCGGTTGCCCGGTCATGCATTCTCCAGTCCGAGACCATGTCTTCCCCAGGTTGTCCGGTCATGCATTCTCCAGTCCGAGACCATGTCCCCCCCAGGTTGTCCGGTCATGCTTTCTCCAGTCCGAGACCATGTTCCCCACTCCCCGGTTGCCCGGTCATGCATTCTCCAGTCCGAGACCATGTCTTCCCCAGGTTGTCCGGTCATGCATTCTCCAGTCCGAGACCATGTCCCCCCCAGGTTGTCCGGTCATGCATTCTCCAGTCCGAGACCATGTTCCCCCCTTCCCGGTTGCCCGGTCATGCATTCTCCAGTCTGAGACCATGTTCCCCCCTCCCCGGTTGCCCGGTCATGCATTCTCCAGTCCGAGATTATGTCCTCCCCAGGTTGTCCGGTCATGCGTTCTCCAGTCCGAGACCATGTCCCCCCAGGTTGTCCGGTCATGCATTCTCCAGTCCGAGACCATGTCCCCCCCCCAGGTTGTCCGGTCATTTTTTCTCCAGTCCGAGACCATGTTCCCCACGCCCCGGTTGCCCAGTCATGCTTTCTCCAGTCCGAGACCATGTCCTCCCCAAGTTGTCCGGTCATGCATTCTCCAGTCCGAGACCATGTCCCCCCTCCCCGGTTGCCCGGTCATGCATTCTCCAGTCCGAGACCATGTTCCCCCCTCCCCGGTTGCCCGGTCATGCATTCTCCAGTCTGAGACCATGTCCCCCCCTCCCCGGTTGCCCGGTCATGCATTCTCCAGTCCGAGACCATGTCCCCCCCAGGTTGTCCGGTCATGCTTTCTCCAGTTCGAGACCATGTCCTCCCCAAGTTGTCCGGTCATGCATTCTCCAGTCCGAGACCATGTCCCCCCCAGGTTGCCCGGTCATGCATTCTCCAGTCCGAGACCATGTCCCCCCCAGGTTGTCCGGTCATGCTTTCTCCAGTCCGAGACCATGTCCTCCCCAGGTTGTCCGGTCATGCATTCTCCAGTCCGAGACCATGTCCCCCCAGGTTGTCCGGTCATGCATTCTCCAGTCCGAGACCATGTCCCCCCCAGGTTGTCCGGTCATTTTTTCTCCAGTCCGAGACCATGTTCCCCACGCCCCGGTTGCCCGGTCATGCATTCTCCAGTCCGAGACCATGTCCTCCCCCAGGTTGTCCGGTCATGCATTCTCCAGTCCGAGACCATGTCCCCCCCAGGTTGTCAGGTTATGCTTTCTCCAGTCCGAGACCATGTTCCCCACGCCCCGGTTGCCCGGTCATGCATTCTCCAGTCCGAGACCATGTCCTCCCCAGGTTGTCCGGTCATGCATTCTCCAGTCCGAGACCATGTCCTCCCCAAGTTGTCCGGTCATGCATTCTCCAGTCCGAGACCATGTCCTCCCCCAGGTTGTCCGGTCATGCATTCTCCAGTCCGAGACCATGTCCCCCCCAGGTTGTCCGGTCATGCTTTCTCCAGTCCGAGACCATGTTCCCCACGCCCCGGTTGCCCGGTCATGCATTCTCCAGTCCGGGACCATGTCCTCCCCAGGTTGTCCGGTCATGCATTCTCCAGTCCGAGACCATGTCCCCCCCAGGTTGTCCGGTCATGCTTTCTCCAGTCCGAGACCATGTTCCCCACTCCCCGGTTGCCCGGTCATGCATTCTCCAGTCCGAGACCATGTCCTTCCCAGGTTGTCCGGTCATGCATTCTCCAGTCCGAGACCATGTCCCCCCCAGGTTGTCCGGTCATGCTTTCTCCAGTCCGAGACCATGTTCCCCACTCCCCCGTTGCCCGGTCATGCATTCTCCAGTCAGAGACCATGTCCTCCCCAGGTTGTCCGGTCATGCATTCTCCAGTCAGAGACCATGTCCCCCCCAGGTTGTCAGGTTATGCATTCTCCAGTCCGAGACCATGTCCCCCCCAGGTTGTCCGGTCATGCTTTATCCAGTCCGAGACCATGTCCTCCCAAGTTGTCCGGTCATGCATTCTCCAGTCCGAGACCATGTCCCCCCCCTCCTCGGTTGCCCGGTCATGCATTCTCCAGTCCGAGACCATGTCCCCCCCAGGTTGCCCGGTCATGCATTCTCCAGTCCGAGACCATGTCCCCCCCAGGTTGTCCGGTCATGCTTTCTCCAGTCCGAGACCATGTTCCCCACGCCCCTGTTGCCCGGTCATGCATTCTCCAGTCCGAGACCATGTCCCCCCCAGGTTGTCCGGTCATGCTTTCTCCAGTCCGAGACCATGTTCCCCACTCCCCGGTTGCCCGGTCATGCATTCTCCAGTCCGAGACCATGTCCTCCCCAAGTTGTCCGGTCATGCATTCTCCAGTCCGAGACCATGTCCCCCCCTCCCCGGTTGCCCGGTCATGCATTCTCCAGTCCGAGACCATGTCCTCCCCAGGTTGTCCGGTCATGCATTCTCCAGTCCGAGACCATGTCCCCCCCAGGTTGTCCGGTCATGCATTCTCCAGTCCGAGACCATGTCCCCCCCAGGTTGTCCGGTCATACTTTCTCCAGTCCGAGACCATGTTCCCCACGCCCCGGTTGCCCGGTCATGCATTCTCCAGTCCGAGACCATGTCCTCCCCCAGGTTGTCCGGTCATGCATTCTCCAGTCCGAGACCATGTCCCCCCCAGGTTGTCCGGTCATGCTTTCTCCAGTCCGAGACCATGTTCCCCCAGGTTGTCCGGTCATGCATTCTCCAGTCCGAGACCATGTCCCCCCCCAGGTTGTCCGGTCATTTTTTCTCCAGTCCGAGACCATGTTCCCCACGCCCCGGTTGCCCGGTCATGCATTCTCCAGTCCGAGACCATGTCCTCCCCCAGGTTGTCCGGTCATGCATTCTCCAGTCCGAGACCATGTCCCCCCCAGGTTGTCCGGTCATGCTTTCTCCAGTCCGAGACCATGTTCCCCACGCCCCGGTTGCCCGGTCATGCATTCTCCAGTCCGAGACCATGTCCTCCCCAGGTTGTCCGGTCATGCATTCTCCAGTCAGAGACCATGTCCTCCCCAGGTTGTCCGGTCATGCATTCTCCAGTCCGAGACCATGTCCCCCCCAGGTTGTCAGGTTATGCATTCTCCAGTCCGAGACCATGTCCCCCCCAGGTTGTCCGGTCATGCTTTCTCCAGTCCGAGACCATGTCCTCCCCAAGTTGTCCGGTCATGCATTCTCCAGTCCGAGACCATGTCCCCCCCCTCCTCGGTTGCCCGGTCATGCATTCTCCAGTCCGAGACCATGTCCCCCCCAGGTTGCCCGGTCATGCATTCTCCAGTCCGAGACCATGTCCCCCCCAGGTTGTCCGGTCATGCTTTCTCCAGTCCGAGACCATGTTCCCCACGCCCCTGTTGCCCGGTCATGCATTCTCCAGTCCGAGACCATGTCCCCCCCAGGTTGTCCGGTCATGCTTTCTCCAGTCCGAGACCATGTTCCCCACTCCCCGGTTGCCCGGTCATGCATTCTCCAGTCCGAGACCATGTCCTCCCCAAGTTGTCCGGTCATGCATTCTCCAGTCCGAGACCATGTCCCCCCCTCCCCGGTTGCCCGGTCATGCATTCTCCAGTCCGAGACCATGTCCTCCCCAGGTTGTCCGGTCATGCATTCTCCAGTCCGAGACCATGTCCCCCCCAGGTTGTCCGGTCATGCATTCTCCAGTCCGAGACCATGTCCCCCCCAGGTTGTCCGGTCATACTTTCTCCAGTCCGAGACCATGTTCCCCACGCCCCGGTTGCCCGGTCATGCATTCTCCAGTCCGAGACCATGTCCTCCCCCAGGTTGTCCGGTCATGCATTCTCCAGTCCGAGACCATGTCCCCCCCAGGTTGTCCGGTCATGCTTTCTCCAGTCCGAGACCATGTTCCCCACGCCCCGGTTGCCCGGTCATGCATTCTCCAGTCCGAGACCATGTCCTCCCCAGGTTGTCCGGTCATGCATTCTCCAGTCCGAGACCATGTCCCCCCCAGGTTGTCCGGTCATGCTTTCTCCAGTCCGAGACCATGTTCCCCACTCCCCGGTTGCCCGGTCATGCATTCTCCAGTCCGAGACCATGTCCCCCCCAGGTTGTCCGGTCATGCTTTCTCCAGTCCGAGACCATGTTCCCCACTCCCCGGTTGCCCGGTCATGCATTCTCCAGTCCGAGACCATGTCTTCCCCAGGTTGTCCGGTCATGCATTCTCCAGTCCGAGACCATGTCCCCCCCAGGTTGTCCGATCATGCATTCTCCAGTCCGAGACCATGTTCCCCCCTTCCCGGTTGCCCGGTCATGCATTCTCCAGTCTGAGACCATGTTCCCCCCTCCCCGGTTGCCCGGTCATGCATTCTCCAGTCCGAGATTATGTCCTCCCCAGGTTGTCCGGTCATGCGTTCTCCAGTCCGAGACCATGTCCCCCCAGGTTGTCCGGTCATGCATTCTCCAGTCCGAGACCATGTCCCCCCCCAGGTTGTCCGGTCATGCATTCTCCAGTCCGAGACCATGTCCTGTGGTTGTCCAATGCCCTACCTCTGGTTGTCCGGTCATGCATTCTCCAGTCTAAGACCATATCCTCTGGTTGTCCAATTCCTTTCCTCTAGTTGTCCGGTCATGCTTTCTCAAGTCTGAGACCATAACCTTTGGTTGTGCGGTCATGCATTCTCCAGTCTGAGACCATGTCCTATGGTTTTCCGGTCATGCTTTCTCCAGTCTGAGACCATTCCCTAAGGTTGTCAAATACCCTACATCTGGTTGTCCGGTCATGCTTTCTCCAGTCCGAGACCATGTCCTGTGGTTGTCCGAGACCGTGTCCTCTGGTTTTGCGGTCATGCATCCTCCAGTCTGAGACCATTCCCTCGGGTTGTCCAATACCCTACCTCTGGTTGTCCGGTCATGCATTCTCCAGTCTAAGACCATTTTCTCATGTTGTCCAATACCCTACCTTTAGTTGTCCGGTCATACTTTCTCCAGTCTAAGACCATGTCCTTTGGTTGTCCGGTCATGCATTCTCCAGTCAGATACCATGTCCTTTGGTTGTCCGGTCATGCTTTCTCCAGTCTGAGACCATGTCCTCTGGTTGTCCGGTCATGCATTCTCCAGTCTGAGACCATGCCCTCTGGTTGTCCAATACCCTACCTCTAGTTGTCCGGTCATGCTTTCTCCAGTCAGATACCATGTCCTTTGGTTGTCCGGTCATGCTTTCTCCAGTCTGAGACCATGTCCTCTGGTTGTCCGGTCATGCATTCTCCAGTCTTTGACCATGTCCTCTGGTTGTCCGGTCATGCATTCTCCAGTCTAAGACCATTTTCTCATGTTGTCCAATACCCTGCCTCTAGTTGTCTGGTCATGCATTCTCCAGTCTGAGACCATGTCCTCTGGTTATTCAATACCCTACCTCTAGTTGTCCGGTCATGCTTTGTCCAGTCTAAGACCATGTCCTTTGGTTGTCCGGTCATGCATTCTCCAGTCTGAGACCATGTCCTTTGGTTGTGCGGTCATGCTTTCTCCAGTCTTAGACCATGTCCTTTGGTTGTGCGGTCATGCATTCTCCAGTCTGAGACCATGTCCTCTGGTTGTCCGGTCATGCTTTCTCCAGTCCGATACCATGTCCTGTGGTTGTCCGAGACCGTGTCCTCTGGTTTTGCGGTCATTCATCCTCCAGTCTGAGACCATTCCCTCGGGTTGTCCAATACCCTACCTCTGGTTGTCCGGTCATGCATTCTCCAGTCCGAGACCATGTCCTCTGGTTGTCCGGTCATGCTTTCTCCAGTCTGAGACTTTGCCCTCAGGTTGTCCAATACCCTACCTCTGGTTGTCCGGTCATGCATCCTCCAGTCCGAGACCATGCCCTCTGGTTGTCCAATACCCTACCTCTAGTTGTCCGGTCATGCTTTCTCCAGTCTGAGACCATGTCCTTTGGTTGTCCGGTCATGTATTCTCCAGACTGAGACCATTTCCTCTGGTTGTCCAATACCCTACCACTAGTTATCCGGTCATGCTTTCTCCAGTCTGAGACCATGTGCTTTGGTTGTACGGTCATGCATTCATCAGTCTGAGACCATGTACTCAGGTTGTCCAATACCCTACCTTTCGTTGTCCGGTCATGCATTCTCCAGTCCGTGACCATGTCCTCTGGTTGTCCGGTCATGCATTCTCCAGTCTGAGACCATGTTCCCCCCTCCCCGGTTGCCCGTTCATGCATTCTCCAGTCCGAGATTATGTCCTCCCCAGGTTGTCCGGTCATGCGTTCTCCAGTCCGAGACCATGTCCCCCCAGGTTGTCCGGTCATGCATTCTCCAGTCCGAGACCATGTCCCCCCCCAGGTTGTCCGGTCATGCATTCTCCAGTCCGAGACCATGTCCTGTGGTTGTCCAATGCCCTACCTCTGGTTGTCCGGTCATGCATTCTCCAGTCTAAGACCATATCCTCTGGTTGTCCAATTCCTTTCCTCTAGTTGTCCGGTCATGCTTTCTCAAGTCTGAGACCATAACCTTTGGTTGTGCGGTCATGCATTCTCCAGTCTGAGACCATGTCCTATGGTTTTCCGGTCATGCTTTCTCCAGTCTGAGACCATTCCCTAAGGTTGTCAAATACCCTACATCTGGTTGTCCGGTCATGCTTTCTCCAGTCCGAGACCATGTCCTGTGGTTGTCCGAGACCGTGTCCTCTGGTTTTGCGGTCATGCATCCTCCAGTCTGAGACCATTCCCTCGGGTTGTCCAATACCCTACCTCTGGTTGTCCGGTCATGCATTCTCCAGTCTAAGACCATTTTCTCATGTTGTCCAATACCCTACCTTTAGTTGTCCGGTCATACTTTCTCCAGTCTAAGACCATGTCCTTTGGTTGTCCGGTCATGCATTCTCCAGTCAGATACCATGTCCTTTGGTTGTCCGGTCATGCTTTCTCCAGTCTGAGACCATGTCCTCTGGTTGTCCGGTCATGCATTCTCCAGTCTGAGACCATGCCCTCTGGTTGTCCAATACCCTACCTCTAGTTGTCCGGTCATGCTTTCTCCAGTCAGATACCATGTCCTTTGGTTGTCCGGTCATGCTTTCTCCAGTCTGAGACCATGTCCTCTGGTTGTCCGGTCATGCATTCTCCAGTCTTTGACCATGTCCTCTGGTTGTCCGGTCATGCATTCTCCAGTCTAAGACCATTTTCTCATGTTGTCCAATACCCTACCTCTAGTTGTCCGGTCATGCTTTGTCCAGTCTAAGACCATGTCCTTTGGTTGTCCGGTCATGCATTCTCCAGTCTGAGACCATGTCCTTTGGTTGTGCGGTCATGCTTTCTCCAGTCTTAGACCATGTCCTTTGGTTGTGCGGTCATGCATTCTCCAGTCTGAGACCATGTCCTCTGGTTGTCCGGTCATGCTTTCTCCAGTCCGATACCATGTCCTGTGGTTGTCCGAGACCGTGTCCTCTGGTTTTGCGGTCATTCATCCTCCAGTCTGAGACCATTCCCTCGGGTTGTCCAATACCCTACCTCTGGTTGTCCGGTCATGCATTCTCCAGTCCGAGACCATGTCCTCTGGTAGTCCGGTCATGCTTTCTCCAGTCTGAGACTTTGCCCTCAGGTTGTCCAATACCCTACCTCTGGTTGTCCGGTCATGCATCCTCCAGTCCGAGACCATGCCCTCTGGTTGTCCAATACCCTACCTCTAGTTGTCCGGTCATGCTTTCTCCAGTCTGAGACCATGTCCTTTGGTTGTCCGGTCATGTATTCTCCAGACTGAGACCATTTCCTCTGGTTGTCCAATACCCTACCACTAGTTATCCGGTCATGCTTTCTCCAGTCTGAGACCATGTGCTTTGGTTGTACGGTCATGCATTCATCAGTCTGAGACCATGTACTCAGGTTGTCCAATACCCTACCTTTCGTTGTCCGGTCATGCATTCTCCAGTCCGTGACCATGTCCTCTGGTTGTCCGGTCATGCATTCTCCAGTCCGAGACCATGTCCTGTGGTTGTCCAATGCCCTACCTCTGGTTGTCCGGTCATGCATTCTCCAGTCTAAGACCATTTCCTCTGGTTGTCCAATTCCCTACCTCTAGTTGTCCGGTCATGCTTTCTCCAGTCTGAGACCATGTCCTTTGGTTGTGCGGTCATGCATTCTCCAGTCTGAGACCATGTCCTCGGGTTGTCCGGTCATGCTTTCTCCAGTCTGAGACCATGTCCTGCGGTTGTCCGAGACCATGTCCTCTGGTTGTCCGGTCATGCATTCTCCTGTCTGAGTCCATTCCCTAAGGTTGTCAAATACCCTACATCTGGTTTTCCGGTCATGCATTCTCCAGTCTCAGACCATGTCCTCCATCAGTCTAAGGCCATTTCCTCAGGTTGTCTTATACCCTACCTCTAGTTGTCCGGTCATGCTTTCTCCAGTCTGAGACCATTCCCTCAGGTTGTCCAATACCCTACCTCTGGTTGTCCGGTCATGCTTTCTCCCGTCTGAGACTATGTCCTCAGGTTGTCCAATACCCTACCTCTAGTTGTCTGGTCATGCTTTCTCCAGTCTGAGACCATGTCCTCTGGTTGTCCGGTCATGCATTCTCCAGTCCGAGACCATGTCCTCCCCAGGTTGTCCGGTCATGCATTCTCCAGTCCGAGACCATGTCCTTCCCAAGTTGTCCGGTCATGCATTCTCCAGTCCGAGACCATGTCCTCCCCCAGGTTGTCCGGTCATGCATTCTCCAGTCCGAGACCATGTCCCCCCCAGGTTGTCCGGTCATGCTTTCTCCAGTCCGAGACCATGTTCCCCACGCCCCGGTTGCCCGGT
Organism: Lutraria lutraria; assembly: GCA_964023205.1. Lineage (NCBI taxonomy): Eukaryota > Metazoa > Mollusca > Bivalvia > Venerida > Mactridae > Lutraria > Lutraria lutraria. Next base: position 10,019,400 of record OZ026842.1, read on the forward strand.
CATGCATTCTCCAGTCCGAGACCATGTCCTCCCCAGGTTGTCCGGTCATGCATTCTCCAGTCCGAGACCATGTCCCCCCCAGGTTGTCCGGTCATGCTTTCTCCAGTCCGAGACCATGTTCCCCACTCCCCGGTTGCCCGGTCATGCATTCTCCAGTCCGAGACCATGTCCTCCCCAGGTTGTCCGGTCATGCATTCTCCAGTCCGAGACCATGTCCCCCCCAGGTTGTCCGGTCATGCTTTCTCCAGTCCGAGACCATGTTCCCCACTCCCCCGTTGCCCGGTCATGCATTCTCCAGTCAGAGACCATGTCCTCCCCAGGTTGTCCGGTCATGCATTCTCCAGTCCGAGACCATGTCCCCCCCAGGTTGTCAGGTTATGCATTCTCCAGTCCGAGACCATGTCCCCCCCATGTTGTCCGTTCATGCTTTCTCCAGTCCGAGACCATGTCCTCCCCAAGTTGTCCGGTCATGCATTCTCCAGTCCGAGACCATGTCCCCCCCCCCTCCTCGGTTGCCCGGTCATGCATTCTCCAGTCCGAGACCATGTCCCCCCCAGGTTGCCCGGTCATGCATTCTCCAGTCCGAGACCATGTCCCCCCCAGGTTGTCCGTTCATGCTTTCTCCAGTCCGAGACCATGTTCCCCACGCCCCTGTTGCCCGGTCATGCATTCTCCAGTCCGAGACCATGTCCCCCCCAGGTTGTCCGGTCATGCTTTCTCCAGTCCGAGACCATGTTCCCCACTCCCCGGTTGCCCGGTCATGCATTCTCCAGTCCGAGACCATGTCCTCCCCAAGTTGTCCGGTCATGCATTCTCCAGTCCGAGACCATGTCCCCCCCTCCCCGGTTGCCCGGTCATGCATTCTCCAGTCCGAGACCATGTCCTCCCCAGGTTGTCCGGTCATGCATTCTCCAGTCCGAGACCATGTCCCCCCCAGGTTGTCCGGTCATGCATTCTCCAGTCCGAGACCATGTCCCCCCCAGGTTGTCCGGTCATGCTTTCTCCAGTCCGAGACCATGTTCCCCACGCCCCGGTTGCCCGGTCATGCATTCTCCAGTCCGAGACCATGTCCTCCCCCAGGTTGTCCGGTCATGCATTCTCCAGTCCGAGACCATGTCCCCCCCAGGTTGTCCGGTCATGCTTTCTCCAGTCCGAGACCATGTTCCCCACGCCCCGGTTGCCCGGTCATGCATTCTCCAGTCCGAGACCATGTCCTCCCCAGGTTGTCCGGTCATGCATTCTTCAGTCCGAGACCATGTCCCCCCCAGGTTGTCCGGTCATGCTTTCTCCAGTCCGAGACCATGTTCCCCACTCCCCGGTTGCCCGGTCATGCATTCTCCAGTCCGAGACCATGTCTTCCCCAGGTTGTCCGGTCATGCATTCTCCAGTCCGAGACCATGTCCCCCCCAGGTTGTCCGGTCATGCATTCTCCAGTCCGAGACCATGTTCCCCCCTTCCCGGTTGCCCGGTCATGCATTCTCCAGTCTGAGACCATGTTCCCCCCTCCCCGGTTGCCCGGTCATGCATTCTCCAGTCCGAGATTATGTCCTCCCCAGGTTGTCCGGTCATGCGTTCTCCAGTCCGAGACCATGTCCTGTGGTTGTGCGGTCATGCATTCTCCAGTCTGAGACCATGTCCTCTGGTTGTCCGGTCATGCTTTCTCCAGTCTGAGACCATTCCCTAAGGTTGTCAAATACCCTACCTCTGGTTGTCCGGTCATGCATTATCCAGTCCGAGACCATGACCTCTGGTTGTCCGGTCATGCTTTCTCCAGTCTGAGACCATTTCCTCTGGTTGTCCAATACCCTACCTCTAGTTGTCCGGTCATGCATTCTCCAGTCTGAGACCATGCCCTCTGGTTGTCCAATACCCTACCTCTAGTTGTCCGGTCATGCTTTCTCCAGTCAGATACCATGTCCTTTGGTTGTCCGGTCATGCTTTCTCCAGTCTGAGACCATGTCCTCTGGTTGTCCGGTCATGCATTCTCCAGTCTGAGACCATGTCCTCTGGTTGTCCGGTCATGCATTCTCCAGTCTAAGACCATTTTCTCATGTTGTCTAATACCCTACCTCTAGTTGTCTGGTCATGCATTCTCCAGTCTGAGACCATGTCCTCTGGTTATTCAATACCCTACCTCTAGTTGTCCGGTCATGCTTTGTCAAGTCTAAGACCATGTCCTTTGGTTGTCCGGTCATGCATTCTCCAGTCTGAGACCATGTCCTTTGGTTGTGCGGTCATGCTTTCTCCAGTCTGAGACCATGTCCTTTGGTTGTGCGGTCATGCATTCTCCAGTCTGAGACCATGTCCTCTGGTTGTCCGGTCATGCTTTCTCCAGTCCGAGACCATGTCCTGTGGTTGTCCGAGACCGTGTCCTCTGGTTTTGCGGTCATGCATCCTCCAGTCTGAGACCATTCCCTCGGGTTGTCCAATACCCTACCTCTGGTTGTCCGGTCATGCATTCTCCAGTCTAAGACCATTTTCTCATGTTGTCCAATACCCTACCTCTAGTTGTCCGGTCATACTTTCTCCAGTCTAAGACCATGTCCTTTGGTTGTCCGGTCATGCATTCTCCAGTCTGAGACCATGTCCTCTGGTTGTCCGGTCATGCATTCTCCAGTCCGAGACCATGTCCTGTGGTTGTCCAATGCCCTACCTCTGGTTGTCCGGTCATGCATTCTCCAGTCTAAGACCATATCCTCTGGTTGTCCAATTCCTTTCCTCTAGTTGTCCGGTCATGCTTTCTCAAGTCTGAGACCATAACCTTTGGTTGTGCGGTCATGCATTCTCCAGTCTGAGACCATGTCCTATGGTTTTCCGGTCATGCTTTCTCCAGTCTGAGACCATTCCCTAAGGTTGTCAAATACCCTACATCTTGTTGTCCGGTCATGCTTTCTCCAGTCCGAGACCATGTCCTGTGGTTGTCCGAGACCGTGTCCTCTGGTTTTGCGGTCATGCATCCTCCAGTCTGAGACCATTCCCTCGGGTTGTCCAATACCCTACCTCTGGTTGTCCGGTCATGCATTCTCCAGTCTAAGACCATTTTCTCATGTTGTCCAATACCCTACCTCTAGTTGTCCGGTCATACTTTCTCCAGTCTAAGACCATGTCCTTTGGTTGTCCGGTCATGCATTCTCCAGTCAGATACCATGTCCTTTGGTTGTCCGGTCATGCTTTCTCCAGTCTGAGACCATGTCCTCTGGTTGTCCGGTCATGCATTCTCCAGTCTGAGACCATGCCCTCTGGTTGTCCAATACCCTACCTCTAGTTGTCCGGTCATGCTTTCTCCAGTCAGATACCATGTCCTTTGGTTGTCCGGTCATGCTTTCTCCAGTCTGAGACCATGTCCTCTGGTTGTCCGGTCATGCATTCTCCAGTCTTTGACCATGTCCTCTGGTTGTCCGGTCATGCATTCTCCAGTCTAAGACCATTTTCTCATGTTGTCTAATACCCTACCTCTAGTTGTCTGGTCATGCATTCTCCAGTCTGAGACCATGTCCTCTGGTTATTCAATACCCTACCTCTAGTTGTCCGGTCATGCTTTGTCCAGTCTAAGACCATGTCCTTTGGTTGTCCGGTCATGCATTCTCCAGTCTGAGACCATGTCCTTTGGTTGTGCGGTCATGCTTTCTCCAGTCTGAGACCATGTCCTTTGGTTGTGCGGTCATGCATTCTTCAGTCTGAGACCATGTCCTCTGGTTGTCCGGTCATGCTTTCTCCAGTCCGATACCATGTCCTGTGGTTGTCCGAGACCGTGTCCTCTGGTTTTGCGGTCATTCATCCTCCAGTCTGAGACCATTCCCTCGGGTTGTCCAATACCCTACCTCTGGTTGTCCGGTCATGCATTCTCCAGTCCGAGACCATGTCCTTTGGTTGTCCGGTCATGCATTCTCCAGTCTGAGACCATGTCCTCTGGTTGTCCGGTCATGCATTCTCCAGTCCGAGACCATGTCCTGTGGTTGTCCAATGCCCTACCTCTGGTTGTCCGGTCATGCATTCTCCAGTCTAAGACCATATCCTCTGGTTGTCCAATTCCTTTCCTCTAGTTGTCCGGTCATGCTTTCTCAAGTCTGAGACCATAACCTTTGGTTGTGCGGTCATGCATTCTCCAGTCTGAGACCATGTCCTATGGTTTTCCGGTCATGCTTTCTCCAGTCTGAGACCATTCCCTAAGGTTGTCAAATACCCTACATCTTGTTGTCCGGTCATGCTTTCTCCAGTCCGAGACCATGTCCTGTGGTTGTCCGAGACCGTGTCCTCTGGTTTTGCGGTCATGCATCCTCCAGTCTGAGACCATTCCCTCGGGTTGTCCAATACCCTACCTCTGGTTGTCCGGTCATGCATTCTCCAGTCTAAGACCATTTTCTCATGTTGTCCAATACCCTACCTCTAGTTGTCCGGTCATACTTTCTCCAGTCTAAGACCATGTCCTTTGGTTGTCCGGTCATGCATTCTCCAGTCAGATACCATGTCCTTTGGTTGTCCGGTCATGCTTTCTCCAGTCTGAGACCATGTCCTCTGGTTGTCCGGTCATGCATTCTCCAGTCTGAGACCATGCCCTCTGGTTGTCCAATACCCTACCTCTAGTTGTCCGGTCATGCTTTCTCCAGTCAGATACCATGTCCTTTGGTTGTCCGGTCATGCTTTCTCCAGTCTGAGACCATGACCTCTGGTTGTCCGGTCATGCATTCTCCAGTCTTTGACCATGTCCTCTGGTTGTCCGGTCATGCATTCTCCAGTCTAAGACCATTTTCTCATGTTGTCTAATACCCTACCTCTAGTTGTCTGGTCATGCATTCTCCAGTCTGAGACCATGTCCTCTGGTTATTCAATACCCTACCTCTAGTTGTCCGGTCATGCTTTGTCCAGTCTAAGACCATGTCCTTTGGTTGTCCGGTCATGCATTCTCCAGTCTGAGACCATGTCCTTTGGTTGTGCGGTCATGCTTTCTCCAGTCTGAGACCATGTCCTTTGGTTGTGCGGTCATGCATTCTTCAGTCTGAGACCATGTCCTCTGGTTGTCCGGTCATGCTTTCTCCAGTCCGATACCATGTCCTGTGGTTGTCCGAGACCGTGTCCTCTGGTTTTGCGGTCATTCATCCTCCAGTCTGAGACCATTCCCTCGGGTTGTCCAATACCCTACCTCTGGTTGTCCGGTCATGCATTCTCCAGTCCGAGACCATGTCCTCTGGTTGTCCGGTCATGCATTCTCCAGTCTAAGACCATTTTCTCATGTTGTCCAATACCCTACCTCTAGTTGTCCGGTCATACTTTCTCCAGTCTAAGACCATGTCCTTTGGTTGTCCGGTCATGCATTCTCCAGTCTGAGACCATGTCCTCTGGTTGTCCGGTCATGCATTCTCCAGTCCGAGACCATGTCCTGTGGTTGTCCAATGCCCTACCTCTGGTTGTCCGGTCATGCATTCTCCAGTCTAAGACCATATCCTCTGGTTGTCCAATTCCTTTCCTCTAGTTGTCCGGTCATGCTTTCTCAAGTCTGAGACCATAACCTTTGGTTGTGCGGTCATGCATTCTCCAGTCTGAGACCATGTCCTATGGTTTTCCGGTCATGCTTTCTCCAGTCTGAGACCATTCCCTAAGGTTGTCAAATACCCTACATCTTGTTGTCCGGTCATGCTTTCTCCAGTCCGAGACCATGTCCTGTGGTTGTCCGAGACCGTGTCCTCTGGTTTTGCGGTCATGCATCCTCCAGTCTGAGACCATTCCCTCGGGTTGTCCAATACCCTACCTCTGGTTGTCCGGTCATGCATTCTCCAGTCTAAGACCATTTTCTCATGTTGTCCAATACCCTACCTCTAGTTGTCCGGTCATACTTTCTCCAGTCTAAGACCATGTCCTTTGGTTGTCCGGTCATGCATTCTCCAGTCAGATACCATGTCCTTTGGTTGTCCGGTCATGCTTTCTCCAGTCTGAGACCATGTCCTCTGGTTGTCCGGTCATGCATTCTCCAGTCTGAGACCATGCCCTCTGGTTGTCCAATACCCTACCTCTAGTTGTCCGGTCATGCTTTCTCCAGTCAGATACCATGTCCTTTGGTTGTCCGGTCATGCTTTCTCCAGTCTGAGACCATGTCCTCTGGTTGTCCGGTCATGCATTCTCCAGTCTTTGACCATGTCCTCTGGTTGTCCTGTCATGCATTCTCCAGTCTAAGACCATTTTCTCATGTTGTCTAATACCCTACCTCTAGTTGTCTGGTCATGCATTCTCCAGTCTGAGACCATGTCCTCTGGTTATTCAATACCCTACCTCTAGTTGTCCGGTCATGCTTTGTCCAGTCTAAGACCATGTCCTTTGGTTGTCCGGTAATGCATTCTCCAGTCTGAGACCATGTCCTTTGGTTGTGCGGTCATGCTTTCTCCAGTCTGAGACCATGTCCTTTGGTTGTGCGGTCATGCATTCTCCAGTCTGAGACCATGTCCTCTGGTTGTCCGGTCATGCTTTCTCCAGTCCGATACCATGTCCTGTGGTTGTCCGAGACCGTGTCCTCTGGTTTTGCGGTCATTCATCCTCCAGTCTGAGACCATTCCCTCGGGTTGTCCAATACCCTACCTCTGGTTGTCCGGTCATGCATTCTCCAGTCCGAGACCATGTCCTCTGGTTGTCCGGTCATGCTTTCTCCAGTCTGAGACTTTGCCCTCAGGTTGTCCAATACCCTACCTCTGGTTGTCCGGTCATGCATCCTCCAGTCCGAGACCATGCCCTCTGGTTGTCCAATACCCTACCTCTAGTTGTCCGGTCATGCTTTCTCCAGTCTGAGACCATGTCCTTTGGTTGTCCGGTCATGTATTCTCCAGACTGAGACCATTTCCTCTGGTTGTCCAATACCCTACCACTAGTTATCCGGTCATGCTTTCTCCAGTCTGAGACCATGTGCTTTGGTTGTACGGTCATGCATTCATCAGTCTGAGACCATGTACTCAGGTTGTCCAATACCCTACCTTTCGTTGTCCGGTCATGCATTCTCCAGTCCGTGACCATGTCCTCTGGTTGTCCGGTCATGCATTCTCCAGTCCGAGACCATGTCCTGTGGTTGTCCAATGCCCTACCTCTGGTTGTCCGGTCATGCATTCTCCAGTCTAAGACCATTTCCTCTGGTTGTCCAATTCCCTACCTCTAGTTGTCCGGTCATGCTTTCTCCAGTCTGAGACCATGTCCTTTGGTTGTGCGGTCATGCATTCTCCAGTCTGAGACCATGTCCTCGGGTTGTCCGGTCATGCTTTCTCCAGTCTGAAACCATGTCCTGCGGTTGTCCGAGACCATGTCCTCTGGTTGTCCGGTCATGCATTCTCCTGTCTGAGTCCATTCCCTAAGGTTGTCAAATACCCTACATCTGGTTTTCCGGTCATGCATTCTCCAGTCTCAGACCATGTCCTCCATCAGTCTAAGGCCATTTCCTCAGGTTGTCTTATACCCTACCTCTAGTTGTCCGGTCATGCTTTCTCCAGTCTGAGACCATTCCCTCAGGTTGTCCAATACCCTACCTCTGGTTATCCGGTCATGCTTTCTCCCGTCTGAGACTATGTCCTCAGGTTGTCCAATACCCTACCTCTAGTTGTCTGGTCATGCTTTCTCCAGTCTGAGACCATGTCCTCTGGTTGTCCGGTCATGCATTCTCCAGTCTAAGACCATTTTCTCAGGTTGTCCAATACCCAACGTCTAGTTGTCTGGTCATGCTTTCTCCAGTCTGAGACCATGTCCTCTGGTTGTCCAATACCCTACCTCTGGTTGTCCGGTCATGCTTTCTCCAGTCCGAGACCATATCCTCTGGTTGTCCAATACCCCTCCCTCGGGTTGTCCGGTCATGCATTCTCCAGTCTGAGACCATGTCCTCAGGTTGTCCAATACCCTACCTCTAGTTGTCTGGTCATGCTTTCTCCAGTCTGAGACCATGTCCTTTGGTTGTCCGGTCATGCTTTCTCCAGTCTGAGACCATGTCCTCTGGTTGTCCGGTCATGCATTCTCCAGTCTAAGACCATTTCCTCAGGTTGTCCAATACCCTACCTCTAGTTGTCCGGTCATGCATTCTCCAGTCTAAAACCATTTCCTCTGGTTGTCCAATACCCTACCTCTAGTTGTCCGGTCATGCTTTCTCCAGGCTGAGACCATGTCCTTTGGTTGTCCGGTCATGCATTCTCCAGTGTGAGACCAAGTCCTCTGGTTGTCCGGTCATGCATTCTCCAGTCTGAGACCATGTCCTTTGGTTGTCCGGTCATGCATTCTCCAGTCTGCGACCATGTCCTCTGGTTGTCCGGTCATCCATTCTCCAGTCTAAGACCATTTCCTCTTGTTGTCCAATACCCTACCTCTATTTGTCTGGTCATGCTTTCTCCAGTCTGCGACCATGTCGTAAGGTTGTCCAATACCCTACCTTTGGTTGTCCGGTCATGCTTTCTCCAGTCCGAGACCATGTCCTCTGATTGTCCGGTCATGCTTTCTCCAGTCCGAGACCATATCCCCTGGTTGTCCAATACCCTCCCTCAGGTTGTCCGGTCATGCATTCTCCTGTCCGAGACCTTGTTCTGCACTCCCGTACCACACTCATTCTCTGATGGACATAGTGCTTGGCGTTTGACTACCCCACCATTATTAATATGTACAGCACTAATTGTAAGAAAAACTTTTATTTCCATTGTGGACCCTATGATAGTCCAAGGAATGGGTTAAGGGATTTTTCATCTTGGCACATGGTATGAAATAAAAAAAATCTAAAATCATTTACATCTGTTTTATTTCAGTTGTTGCTGACCTTTGAACAACTCTACAGAAACTAAGCTAAGTTATTTTTCATTTGCATTTTATTTTATTGTGCAGACATGAAGTAACATTTCAGTCCAAATTGCAGCACTCTTTTAAGTCTACATATATTTGTTGTAATAAAAACTAACTTGTCTTCGCATGTCTTTGTGTATCTTTGCATGTCTTTTGCAGTGTTTTGTTGTCCGGTCATGCATTCTCCAATCCGAAACCATGTCCTGCGATCTGGTACCACTCTGTGATTGAAATCGAACTTGCTATCTGAATACCCAACCAGTCATATCATCCATGCATTCTGACGTCCGAGACTGTGTCCTATCGTCTGATACCACTCTGATGGGAGTAGCGTTTTCTATCAGAATAACCAACCGGTCATATCGTCCGGTCCGGTTGTCTGTGCATGCATTTTCCAGTACGAAAACCTGTCCTGCAGTCTGGTACCACCTTGTGATGAGCGTAGCACTTTCTGTTTGAATACCCAACCAGTCATACTCTCCGGTTGTCTGGCCATTCATTCTCCAGTCCGATAACCTGTCCTGTTGTCTGGTACGACTGTGTGATGGGAGTCGAACTTTCTGTCTGAATACGCAACCAGTCATGCCCTCCGGTTGTCTGGCCATGCATTCTCCAGTCCGATAACCTGTCCTGTTGTCTGGTACGACTGTGTGATGGGAGTCGAAGTTTCTGTCTGAATACGCAATCGGTCATGCCCTCCGGTTGTCTGGCCATGCATTCTCCAGTCCGAAAACGTGTCCTGCAATCTGGTACTACTCTTTGAATGGAGTCGAACTTTCTGTCTGAGAACTCAACAGGTTATACCCTCCGGTTTTCTGGCCATGCATTCTCCAGTCCGAAACCATGTCCTGCAATCTGGTACCACACTGTGATGTGCGTAGCGCTTTCTGTCTGAATATGCGACCAGTCATTCCTCCGATTGTCCGGCCATGCACCTGGTAATACTCTGTGGTGCGAGTCGAACTTTCAAGCTGAATAACCAGCCAGTCATATCCTTCCGTTGTCTGGCTATCCATTCCCCAGCTTGCCATGCAATCTCGACTCCAGGACCTTGTCCTTATGTCTGGTTCCGCACTGTAATGGGAGTAGGACTTTCTGCCAGGATACCCAACCAGTGATATCCTCCGGTTGTCGTGACATGCATTCTCTAGTCCGAGACCGTGTCCTGCGATTTAGTATTACTCTGTGATGGGAGTAGAACTTTCTGTCTAAATACCCAACCAGCCGTATCCTTCGGTGGTCTGGCCAGCCGTCAGAAACTGTATCCTGCAACGGTAGCATTCTGTGATGAGCGTAGCGCTTTCTGTCTAAATACGCAACCAGTCATATCCTCCGGTTGTTCAGCCATGCATTTGTCAGTCAAAGACCGTCCCTTGCTGTCTGGTACCTTTCTGTGATGGGAGTAGAACTTTCTGTCTAAATACCCAATCAGTCGTATCCTTCGGTGGTCTGGTCATACATTCTCTAGTCAGAAACTGTATCCTGTCCTGCAATCTGGTTCCTCACTGAGATAGGTTGCGCTCTCTGTTTGAATACGCAACCAGTCATATCATCCGGTTGTCTGGCCATGCTTTCTCCAGTCTAAGACCTCGGACTATCGTCATGTATCCACATATGATGTGCGTGGCTCTTTTCTATTCGAATATGCAACCAGTCATATCCTTCGCCTGTCTAGCCATGCATTCTCCTGCCCGAGACTATGTCCTACTGTTTGGTACCAAACTGTAATGGTTGCCATCACCATTCAGTTTTAAACCTATTTATGTATATCTACCTTCATTCACATTAATACTGTTTTATTAATTGACTTATATCTATTGACTTTCCTTCTTCAATTTTTTTTTATTCTATATGACCATTTGTAGTCGATGCGATAGAAAACAACACTAAACAAACAAACGAACACACTGTAATGGCAGTAGAACTTTCTGCCTAGATACCCGACCAGTCAGATCCTCCAGTTGTCTGGGTCTTCAAGACAATCCTCCAGAGGTGAGATGAAGGCCATTGGATCCCAGGTCACATGGGTATTAAAGGTAATGAAAGAGCTGATGCAGCTGCTAAATTAGCCCTGGAATTGCCAATGTCAGACATCAAAATTCTACGCACTGATTATATATTTCCCATTTTTAACTGTATCCAATCTTCCTGGCAGTCCCAATGGGATGTCGACATTGGCAACAAACTTCACTCTGTCAAACTAACTCTTGGCGATTGGCATCCCTCTTATAAGTTCAATAGTCGAGAAAAGGTAATATTATCGAGATGCAGAATTGGTCATTCTCCTTTAACCCATTCTTGGCTTCTCACCGGAGATGATATGCCAGAATTTATTCCATGTGGTGCACCACATTCCATCAGAATGTTCTTGTTGACTACATCGACATTCAGCCAACCCGTACAAAACATTTTAACGTTCAAAACATGAACACTCCTGAAACCACTATCAGTTCTTTAAAAGAAGTAGGACTTTACAGTAGACTGTATTTCTTTTTAAACGCTTCATTTATTATCAATGTTAACTATTTAGTTAACTTTTGCCAATCAATATTCAATTTTAAACCTATTTATTTCAGTCATCCTTCATTCTCATCAATACTTTACTTACTTTTTATTATACTTATTGACTTACCTTTTTTTTATTGCGCTGACCATTTGTAGTCGATGCACTAAACAAACAAACAAACAAACAAACAAACAAGGACTATTTGTGTATGTATTAATATTTTAATGCCAATGTTAAATAATCAGTTCAGCGTCAACTTTTGGAAAATATTAATCCAATAGATTATGGTTATAATTAAGGCATTTTATCAAATGATAGATAAATGTAATCTGTTAGAAAACAGGGCTATATTTTTGTAATTAAAAATTACACTTATATAGGGTTGGGCGCAGACAATACCTTTAGGGCGAATATTCATAAAAATAATATTCCTTTACGCATGTACATAATTATTTAAGTTATATTTTTGGGGGTTACCAATTCGTACCGTGTTATTAAGAATATTCTCATTGTTGGTGTAAATAATACAAGAAAATAGAAAAAGCAACTTGTCCACAATTCTGACAGTATCAAGGACTTACATACATACTTGTATGTTTATATAAAGTCCTTGTCAGTATGTAATGAATATTTAAATCTGCTATAAACAGTTCGTATAATTATCTCCATACAAATAAATGATAAATAACGTCTTGTATACAATGCAAATGTCAAAGTATAGGTTATTTATATTCCCTGACACATTTTTCTTCTGTTATTAAATGTGTGACGAATCAGGTGTTGTGGTGTTGTTCATTTTAATTCTATTCAATAACAATACTATCCGTCACGCTCGAATGACAATCGTGACTGACAAAAGTACAAGAAGACAAAATAACCAGCAGGTTTAAATACTCGCGTTAGTCGGTGGATCAATTGAAGTGTGTTTGAACTATTAACATATCGACACGCGCTGTGGATTTCTGTGGTTATTTTTAGACAATGATTAACAAAAACCAGTTTAATTCATGAATTGGACATTTTATAGATCATACTTCTATTACTGTGTACGATTTCATTTATTGGACTTAAGCAACAAGGACGTTCATGTTAAAATTGTGTATGACATTAAATGAAACCGATTGAGAGAGAAGTTTAATTGTAAACATAAGATAGGGCTCCCCGCACGCGAGGTATGTAAGTATCAATTACGTATCATTGTAATTTATAACATTTTCACGACATTTTATCACATTAATTTAAGCTTATTGGTAGTTATCATCGTTGTTTAAATGTGTTGGATATAGTTTGTGACAATTTGAGGATTATGTAAGTACATTTATATCAGGAGCATCAGCCAGATGGGCTTATCAGTCACTGTGCTGGTAGTAACGTAGGTATGGTGCTAAGTAAATTGATTTTTCATGTATCTTCATCCTGACTCATTTGATGAATGTGAAATTTCTTCACTAACGGGATTTTGTTATAAAACTACTAGACAAGTGTAAAAACAAACGTGTTATACGAGCATAATTTATATAAATATATGTCGGGTTTCACGCATTCTATACGTCGGTGTATATTTACTGAATATTTAAATCGTGCTAGAAAACAAACAAAAAAACTATATTAAAGGTGACATTAATACATCAACAATATCATGCAATGCATGTGATTTATTATTTAATGTGAGAAACAATACGTCATAAAAATCAAATCAAAATTAGCCAGAATGTAATGAAATTGAAATTGATTTCACTTAATTAGCCGTTAAACAAGCTTGGTATATTGTTGTAATTGATACAGCATTTTGCATTTTGTCGATGACATGTCATTGTTGATTGTTTGTATGCGTTGAACATGTTTCGTATTTTTTACACATATGCATTTATAAATGACAAACATGTACATTGCATGACTGAACTATTGTGTTTTGCGTCGACATTTAAGCACGTACTGATAAAATCGTTAGACGTACCTTATACAAATATTAACCTGACACGGGAATGTATTATTTGTATACGTCTTTAACTAACTAAATCAACATTATGTATACAAGTCCATATTACAGGCCATACAGTAAACGAACAACTGAAGTGATATAGAATGATATCTACTGTGATTTATTTGGTTGTTCGATTTGTGATCGAAACGGTTACCTTTAGCTGGGACCGATATACACATGTTTATTGGTTCCAGGGTTTATATAAATAAACAGACCACGATTTGAAGACAGTGAGCCACATGGTTGCATGCTTTAGCCCATACTTGATAAAAATATCGACAAACCAATGAATCGGAGATAAATGTTTTTTTTGTTGCCCTTTGTTGTTCAGTTGAGATAATGCCATGGAATGGAAGTCATGTTAGTTTATTAGGCATATAACACCTGCGACTTATTCGATAAGGGAATGTTTGTCCAATCTAAATACTTAATTGTGATAGATGGACGTCATGCACCGTCCGGAATTGCGACCGTACGTTCGCCCGATAGCCGTTACACGCTCGGCGCGCATGAATTTTCATGCGGACTAAAGTACTACGTCTTCTAAATCCGACATGCAATTGTGTAACTACTAGTAGTTACCCATTCCATGTTGCAGTGCAAGTTTATGCAAGTTCTGTGTCCATGAGTAATTCCAGTACTTTGATTTAACACTACTGTTAGATAGATTTTATTAAAATGTGTTCATTCAAGCATTATAATTATGCCAGTGCAAATAAATGATGTGTATTGAAGCATGTAATAATTATGTTTGTTACATATGTTCGGACTATTTAAACATTGAGTCAGTAATCGTGTAGTATTAAATAAACGTGACGTAGATCTACTCGCACTAAAACAACCAGCCTTTGTTGTGCACGAAACTTAGAATCTTTTCAACAAGAATCGCAATAAACTCAACTGCTTATTTGAGCATGAGTTGTTTTAATAAAGTTGAAATATTCTGTTGATATACTAGATATGTGCGATTATCTTGTTCATGAGTATGTATATTTTGCATTCTTTCTTCAAACGCATTAAGAATTCACCCCGGTCCATTATATCCAAAAATGCACGAAAATCTCGCGCAGTTTGAAGTGCCCCTGAACGTTGACAGTCTCAAAGTATGTACAAATCAGGTACTATACATAACTTGAAATACAATTATCTTTTTGTTTTGTTTAAACATTGAACGACGTAACTCCGATGTGTTCGTCGATATATCGATATTAACGATTTTAAAGCATCCTGCTGATAATATCGACTGGTATCCCATTATTCTCCGAATCGTATCACCATTGGACACAAAGTACCAGCGATGTTTATCGTTCATTCAATTTATTTTCAGACCGACTGTTAATTACAAACAGTTACGGTTTCCGTGCATATTACTAAGCCATGAACTTACTCTTTACTGATTGGTTCAAGAAAGGTTTCCATTAAGGAACAAATTTACTTTCTTAGTCGATTTCCGTCACGTTTGTGACTTTATTGTGATTCCATTGATACTTTTTATCGTGTACCTTTAATATGACAGTTTTGCAATCAATAAATCGTATTCAAATTACTTTGCAGACGATACATCACTTAGAAATTATGACCTGCGAAACTGTCGGTATCTGATGTGAAATACACCAATATCATATTGTACATCCATATTTAACGTATTGCAAAAAAAACCACTCGCAAACATTTATCAGACGATTTTATTTGGTTACCATGACATCTGTATGAAATACGATGATCCTCTTTACGATGAAAGAAATTTGCATGAATAATTTCAAATTATAACATCCAGGTAAGGATCATTTATGTTTAATTATACTTGCAGGTACAATACTGAATGACTCGTGGGAATTTTATGTTACTTAGTAATTTGTAAATGTTGTTTTATTTCAAGGGTAGTAGAGCGAGAGAAAATTTAAGATGGGGTGTCCGCAATCGAAATCCAAGAATAAAGACTTCTCTACTGAACAAAGTGTACAAAGAAATATCATAAGTGACACACCGGAAGTTAAAACTGCGACTCAGAATGATTCTAAACTCAACAATCTAGAACATTCTCAGGGCGGAATCACGAAGAACACAGAGGGTGTTCGAACATCGTCACCTTCAAATGGCATAGCAGAAGACACAAACCAGCAATCAAAACAATCCAATGACAGTGCCGCGAAGAGCACAAATTCTGCCGCGGAAACTCCAAGTGAACAAAAAGTAGCTAAATACGATGAAAATAATACTCAGATCCACGAAGGTCTTGAAATGGACAGTGTGTATATTCCTGGCGACCATGATGAAGAAAATCAAATTGACACAGAGGATGCCAAGAATAAGGACGTTTATGATCCTGGCACAATAGACGTTGATGACGTAGATATTGGTCAGACTGTGTCAGAAATAACCTTAGAAAACCCCACTGTTGATGCTGAAAATGATGCACATCAGTCAGCTAACGTGTCTGTGGATAAGGAAGCTGATATACCAGTTACTAAAGTAGAAGGACCTAATGTTAGTAGTGTTGAGGTTAATACGATGGACCAAGGACATACATACACAGAAATGTCTACAAACTGGGATGGTCCTTCGTCTGTCAGGTAAGTTTAACACACCAAGATATTCAACGTTTCTGTGTAAATATGAATTATCAGATAACTCATTTATTAATGTTTTGATTGAGCTGGTCCCACTGTGGGGTTTGATTCCGCGCTGGTTCCACTGTCAGATTCGATTCCGCTGTTCCTCCTGTGAGTTCTGATTCTGCTGGTTCCACTGTGAGTTTGTTCAGCCTGATTCTAATTAGGTAAATTCTGTCTGGGTCCACTTAGTATAGGCATCTGATATGTAGTTATAATTATTGAATTCTACAAAACTTAATACTTTTACTAAGTTTTTCCCTATACACAATTAAAACCATTCGTGGGCTGTCGTAGTTTTCTTAACAAGAACTGTCGTAGTTTCAAGTGTGCATTAGATATGATCACATGCTGTAATTTAGAAAACAATGTTTTATTTAATCGTAACTAAGGTAGTAGAAATAAAAGACTAGAACCATGGCTTATACGGCTATTATGTTACACCTTTTACCTTTTATCTCATGTTATCTAAAACCCGTGTTTTATTTCCTTTTGATAGAATTATTAACGTACAATGTCAAGGAAATGTCATTTTTCTAAATCTATTCAAAATCCCACAGGGTTCTGAAATGTTTAGTTTCAAACTGCTTTCAAACCCACGTGGAAGGAATTTAGGTATACGTTGACTTAATGGGCTTATTTATATCAATTTCACAATTCAAAATAAGTTCTACATGAATAAGTTTGTATATAGAACGTAGACATAATAATTTTGGGTAGATTTTGGATAGTTTGTTGAAATGAGCAGGTAAACTTGTTCCGATTTATTTTCACATCGATTTAGTAAACAATCACTTATCTGCGATTTTATATAAAACTTAAATGTTCATGTAACCAATTATTTATATTCTTTGTATCTATGTTACATTTGTTATGTACGTGAAACATGTAATATCGTTGGGAACACGTCAACATGAGTCATGACACAAAAGTAATATGTACAAACAAAGTAGCAATTTCATTCTACGAAACTTCTGAAGAAAATCATAGTGTTCATGTATAGTCTATGACGGTGATAATCTCGTTCTCTTTGTTTGAATATTGTTCGGGAATAGAAAGTTACTGGTACATTTTTATAAACATAATAACGATTATGATGCGCAATGGTGACTGATAAATTCTATCCTATATTTTCTGTTTTTTCTTAATCAAATTTATTAATTGAAGTTACTTAAAGAATAATTTATGAAATGTCTTATTTTTTCGCTCTTCTTATTGTACTTCTCAAATGAAATTGTTGGTATAACAATTATAAAATTACTGGACATAATAATTTATTTTAAAAGTATGTTTATATCCGTGTAGTTTTATTTTATAAAGCAATTGTTATTTATTCTGGATACGTTTATCATTAATTTTGTCGTGTTTGACGTTGTGACCTGCGCCGCTGCTCCTTACCTATGTGAATTTAAAATAGTATAGAAAAAGTCATTGCTTTTCCCAATAACAACAATTTTTTCCAGAATTATTGACAAATGCACAGTAAAACAGGAAACAGAATTTAACATTCTTACGTATATTACTTTTTGATTAGCACATACTGTCTACGAATGTCTGAATCACCCCTCGTATAACAGTAGTTATTATACAGTCTTAAATATATCGATATTTCAGAGGTGAATTTGCCAACCATATTAAAAATATTCACGATGATTAGATAAGTCTGTAAAGGGTTCAGAATTCAGACATGCTTGTTCTTGAAAACTGGTCACATGTTCAAGGTCGTCTACCTCCTAACCGCGAGTTACACATTTCGGGACGCTGACAACTGCTGAAAACAAGGTTCTCATTTGATCCATAAAATGGCATTTTGACTTTTGAAATAGCAACATAAAGAGTCTGACTCATGAGAAAGGGTTAAATTTACAATTCCGTAAGAGGGATTTATCTTTTACCCTTTAAATAAGTATCAGTTACCCTTTAAATAAGTATCAGTTACGGGTCAATTTGCTGTGAAAATAGGAACAGGTTGTCCCACACGGAACTCTGGTCAGGTGAAATGTCCACAGTACATGTAGCATCAAAGCGATGTTAAATCGAATGAATACAAGCAATGAATGACTCAAGTCATGTACAATTCACTCTTGCGCTTTACAGATACGTGTCAAAGGAGAAAATTGAGTACGGGCTACCGGAGGGCGTGCCTAAACCAGCGCCACCCAAGACGAAGAAAAATGACATAATCAAGCCTACAACATTCACTATGGTCGATAGAATTGTTGATAGCGTAAGTATTTTTTTAAGCTAAGTATTATTTTTTATGACTTTGTTAAAAGCCTTCACTACGGCAGTACAGTATAACCCCTTTAAACCAGAGTTCTCTGAATATCGGACGATTTTTAAGTCCCATTTTTATACGCCCGTTTGAACAAAAACGGGTAATATGGGAACACCCGTGGCGGGCCGGCGGCGTCCACAACGGTGCCCGCTCTCTAACTCAAACCGTTTTATTCGGATCATGGAAATGTTTATAGCCATGAGATATTGGTCAGTTTTGATTGCCAGCCCGATCGATCCGGGTACTTCAGAGTTATGACCCTTGACACTTTGAAAAATGAATCTTGACGGGCGTATTTTGTGACCTGGCACTCGAGATTGTTTTTCTTCTTTAATCAATACAAAAAATTCTCTGAATACCGAACCTCTGAATTCCGGATACCGGACGTTTTTACCGTCCGCTAATTGATACCAAGCTATATTTTACCCCTGAATACCGGGCGCGCATATTTTCAATTTGTGTATTCGGATTGACAAGTGTCATTTTTCTTTGTTTACCGATTAGTTTTATTGAGTAATGTTGAAATATTCTTTTAATTTTGTTGGTCATTGTAATATCTGCTTTCGCTACATAAACGTCTCATTATCATTATCACTATTCTAAGCTATTCCAATAATGAACCAAACTGTATTGTAAATAACTTAGCTCTTAATCTTGAAGTCTATAATTATTTATATGCTTTTAACTTAACAGACCCCAGACAACGGCTTCCAGTCTGTAACCAAGTTAGCCAGCTACTTATCAGGCACTGCTAAGAAGAGCGAGCTTGCCTCTGCAGGTGATGATGATGATGACACTGAAAAGAACAATTTGCCAAAACCTGTTCCCACAACTACGAATAAGAAAGATATCATACCAGACCCAAGCATTTTTAAACATATTGACGAAAATGCACGAAATGTTAGTAACTCTTATATTTGATAATGTACGTATTCTGAAAGTAAATCTTCCAAATACTAGCAGTTAAGAATAAATGAACTTTCTATGAATTCAGTCTTGCTCTTGGTCAATTTTAAATTGAACAAATCAATTAGAGACGATTCCTTGAAACTGGCCCCCATGCGCATGTTTACGTGATCATGTGAACGTTGGTATCATTCCTAGAAAATTCCCCATCAAAATGTAAATTTCACACTGCATATTTAATCAATGTATGTGTTAGGGAGTCGTGACGTATGTTTATAGATCAGAAAAAAATCCAATAATGAAATTTTGAAAGCAATGGTGCCATAATTAATCAGTACTTAATCAGTAATCAGTACATATATCCGATTTATCGGAGGAACGTGGTTGGAAAGTGATTACTTGATTCTAATTTCCTATGTCATCGTCTCTTATTAACTGTCTGTGGACCTAATGACTGGCATGATCTTAAAACATAATTGTAATACCGTAAGATTGGGGACGGGAACCGGACTAGCTTTGCGTTTTGTTAGAATAGTTCTACTTTTTACTTTCGCTCGATAGGTCAGTAATTTCTCTACAGACGTATTTATGCATTTGGGTTAATCTACCATTGATGTATATTTATAATTATTATGTTGACGTCTTGACTGTAAGTCATAATTTTTTTGTATTGCCGTCAGTCGCTCGGCGTGCATATTTTTTATGTGGACTAAGTACTACGTTTATATACACCACCACCATACAGTTGTTAAACTAGTTCTCGTATTGCAGGTCTATGTAAGTGCAGGTTCAATGTGTACTTTCAGTTTTTTTATTTTGTTTGCTTGTTTCGTTTGCAGGTACCAGAAACTGTCCGTCTCTCTGTTGATAAACTTGCCGCTCATTTGTGTAGCGCAGCGAAGTCTGACCTGGAAAAAGTACGAGCTTTCTATTACTGGGTCTGTAATAACATAAGGTATGTCATGAAAATATCACATACAGTACTTTGATACTACTCAGATAATATATTATATAATATTACAACTTTTTTCACAATAATTGTCAATACAATCAAACCTGTCTTAGCGACCACCTCAGAATAAATGCAACCCTGTGAGTAAAGGCCAGAGAAATATTATAATGTTATCTATGTCTCTGGTAATGGCCAATCGTTTCATTGGTTATCTAGAACGACATAATCTCCGAATAAAGACCGTCTGCGTTTCGTTTATTTTCTTTACTCAAACATGGAATCGGTAGGCCTACTAGTTAAGTTATTTGTCTTATGGGTCAAAGACTGTATTGTTCTTTTCAGCATAAACATGATTTTATTTGATGAACAAATACATATGCAGTATTATTTCATAGAAATGATTGTATATGGGAGTGTGGTATAACACAATTTAAAATCCGATCGTAGATATATTTAATAAAACTAAAAAAGTTGTTTGAAGTTGGTTCTACGTCACTGATGTTAGAAATTGTGTGTATTAAGTAAGTGGAATGTTCAATAAAGCGTATCACAGGAAATTACACTTATAGTAACAAATTGATTTGAGTTGATAGTTATAATTATTCGATATTTTTTGTAGTAATTACTAAAATAAAACGACTTGTCTGTCTCGATTCAGTAGCACATTCAATTCCCCTATTAATGGGCCTTACTAGAAAAGTATTACTGAAAAAAAAAACTTTCTAAAAGTTTCCTTAAAAATTGATTGTCATTCATATGTATATATCAATTTATTGATATTTTATTAGTATGAAAATAAATACATGTATATAATTTATCATAAATTAATGAAAATACAGAGTAGGTTAATTCAAACTAATTGAATGCATATACATGTATGCGTGAATCACAGTTGCGGAATCAATGTTATAAAGAGTATGATGGAGACAAAATAATTGGTCACGCTCATGTGGTGTGACTAGCGTTATTGCTATTGGTTTATATATCAACGAGAGAAAGCAAATGTTGAGGTTAATTTACTGCATTTAAATTAAATGAAGCATCTTGAGTTTTACTTTAGGTAATGATTAGTATTTTAAGTACATTGCAGTCATCATAAACTGTCTCGATATAAAGATATCTCAATTAACAAACAGCGTATCAACTATTCTAATATAATATTTGCAGTCAGTAAACATGACACTTAAACAAAATAATTGTACCATGTTGTACAAACACATAGCTTACAGCAAGACAAGTATAGTAAACGTAATGATACTACTATACATGTACATGATCATGTAACTTGAGGTATGCTTTATATGTGAATAATATTATCACATTCCCAGTAATTGAATCAAGTTCACAATATCTATTTATCCCTCGTGATAAACCGTTTGTTGCGTTGAAAGAAAGGAAGTATATTTTACGATTTACCTTTGGCACATTTGCTCAATAAACACATTTTGACTTTGTTAGTAGGTTAATTATATAACTTTAAAACAAAACTTTGCCAATTACATGTATATGATATTGTGATTAAAACATTACGTCCGTCGCTTGATCACCCCAAAGGGGTTTGTCATAATTTGGTGGTGTAACGAAAAAAAATCAAACGATCTATTTATATACGGTTTACATGGGAATACATTTTTTGGATATTTTTTCGTGACAATTTTAAACCCCTTTGGATCAAATACAATGTATAAACAGCCATGAGTATGCATGTATAAAGAGAAGGGATTCGGAAGTTACTGCGTGCAAAAAAAGAGGTGCCTCATAAGCCTACTTGGCTGGACCACACTATACAATAAACAGTTACCTGTTACACTTATTGAGATTTTTGTATATAATTAATGTCATTCTAAATTATTTGCTTGTTTGATTTATCAGCATCATCAACAGGTACAGTTTGTGTCACGTTTTGTAACCATGGTAATAGGGTGATTGTCGTCTGCACTACTGGTTACGCTTGTTTGGTTATTTTTAAGATTGCTAAGCCCGAAGCTGTCTTGTTTTTTTTGTTGGGCAATATTTAAACCTGTGTTTTTTTATTCATTTTTACTCATGTTATAACATGTATGTATGAGTGTGTTTTCAATCACGTCTGATCGTTTTACACATTTTTCCAAATTTATTACCTTCCCTTAAAGAATATTTGAAAAACGTGTCCATTGATACGGTCGATGGTATCATGTGAAAAATAGAATATTTCAAATAACTAATAGCCATAGATTTACAGCTAGAAACTAATTTGTTCCGTCGACAGATAAACGAACTGTGCATATGCTAATAGTTCACGTGTAGAAAGGTTATATTTCACAATATTGTACATGTAGAACACAATGCGTTCGTGCTATTGTTAGAAATGAATTCACAATTTTACCTTCCTTTAACCTGAACAATTTCTTCTGAACAACGTGTTCGCTTCACGTTTCCATCACGAATTCAGTCCACCGCCCAACCATCAACCATTTTAGACAAACGCTTATCATTATAACTGCATAGTTTGTAAGCAGCCTGCTACCAACGTTATAAATGATGCTTTAAGTTGATGTGTAGCATTTTTGTATTTTCCTCATTTAAAATTAAAACTAGTCGTTGTTCAATTCAGTAACAAATGGCATCTTGGGTCGCAGTGTTCTCATATTTAATGACTAACATCATTTCATCATGATTCATTGTTATATCTGTACCTAACTTTAGTCTTACGTCTTGTGCAAGTTTTATTGACGCTTTTGAAATCTAAAATGAAATTATTACATGTAATTCAAAATTGCTTACTCTAGGAAATGATACAACAATATCGTCCTAAGGATTAATTGACGACACGTAAATAATACTAGTCTATTCCACTAAAATTCTGTTAATTTCTTTTTTTCCGGGTTGTGAGTTAAGTAGCCTGTTTGTTTTCATTGGTTTTCTCTGAATGTAAATATATGGACATGAACGATGACAGAATACATGTAACATGTTACCATTGATATTCATGTATCGTCTTATCTTACAGCTACGTGTATGACAAGGATAAAACACTCTCAGACAAGTTGAGGTTTGATGCTGTGTCCACATTGAGACAAGGTCAAGGCAGTTATGTTAACCTGATTTCTGCTCTGTGCAAGTACGTCCATATTTATCATCATGTTTTTAAACATTAATAAAAGATGCAGTACCATCTACATGTATCTATTTCTAAAAACTTCTGTAAATATTTATGAGATAAAATTATCTTTCAGTTTATTTAAGACACACCAGCAGTCTTACCAATGAGACCTTTTTTTTAGTTTTCACCATTAGACATTGCCCTACTTTTGTATAAAAGATGACACTCTTGGAAAATAAAAGTTGTTGGAAAGATGCGTCATTTTGTGTTTGAAACTATTTCTAAAAGCATGTACACATAAATTATTCTGAAGAAATATGAAAACCAATACTAGTATTATGGACCATAGAACTTCTGTTACCAAGGGACTAAAATAAATATAATGTTCTAAAATCCACGGTTATCCCAAAGTAATTGTCTAATCTGTACAAGGCGTATGAATGTATTTTTAGGGAAGCCTCCATTCCAGTTGTTACAATCCCCGGATGTTCTAAAGGACTGCGCCACCAACCGGACAAACAGTTCGTGGAAGGGGAAAGAAATCATAGCTGGAATGCTGTCTACATCGATAGTGAATGGCGTTTTCTAGACTGCACGTGGGGATCTGGATTCCTTGATTCTAGTAGTAAGTTCAATCGCCAGTTTGATGAGTTCTGGTTCTTAACCGACCCAGAGATATACGCCTACGATCACTATCCATCTCACCAAGTATGGCAGCTTCTGACAGATCCTATTAGCATAGATGAGTTTAATAAGAAACCGAGCTTGACCGAGAAGTCGAGAGAACTTGGCTTCACTTTGAAGTCTCATAGAGAACCGATTGTATATTTTGAAAACGAGGTTTCAGTCACCTTCACTACAGAAAAGTTCCCATTGTCAAACATTACCGCCGATTTACTTAATTCTGATGACAAAGAGCTGACTGAACACAGGTGTATGAAGAGATTAGATTCAGAAACATTTGAGGTGAGAGTCGTACCTCCATCCACTGGAGAATACAGACTAGTGCTGTTTGGAAAGGCCAAAGACTATAGACATGCTAAGTTTAGAAAGTTGATGGAATATACATTAAGATGTGAAAAGGTTTACGACAAAGAAACCATATTTCCAGGACATCACAAAGCATGGGGACCTGAACCAAATTATGCTGAACTCGGTTTTGCTGACTCTATTCAAAAGATGTCGGTTTTTAAATCAGACAATGAAGAAACCAGTATATTTCTTGAACAAACAAAAAAGGTACCCGTCATCGCTGAACTCAAATCTGCAGATGATTACAAAACTGAACTGAAAGGGTGCGCAATGATCACAGCGCAAGAAAAAGGAAAGACAATTCATGTTCGTTTTCCATCATCTGGATTCTTTCGTCTTGATGTCTACGCAGAAGGTGAAGTGACGGAAAAATACGAATATGTGGCTTTGTTTATGCTTGAGTGTACCGTAGATTCGAAGCTTGTTAAGTTTCCAAAATGTAACGAAGATTCGGTATCTAAACATGTTTGCGAGGTCATTGAACCTAGAAATCTAGAAATTCCAGCCGAAACTAAAATCACTTTCAAGATGAGATCAGACGGTTTGAAAAATGCTATGGTTGGCATTCCTACAGAGGAGCAATATGGGTCAAGGATGCAGCGCCTTGGTGAGCTGAAGAAAAGTGGCAGCACATTTTCAGGTGAAATTCAGACACCGAAAGCTGGAGAGAAGTTGTATTTGTCCGGTTCGGCTGCCCCACCGAACGTTTTCTGGAGTCGGATATACGAGTATATCACCGTATAAATTCTGTATCATGGTGTCTTTACATGCATTCCAACTTCATATCTCTGTTTTACTTAAAGTATCTTTTATTTCTACAAGGTTTATCAACGTTTTTAAGAATTGAGCATTGTTGTTCCGTATTTTGCAATTTTCGTGTAAGGAATGTTCTGTCTTTTAAGACCTTAAGAATAGGGTAGGATTGTCGGCACTTTTACCTCTAGAAAGTATGTGGAAAGGTAAAAAGTGACAAAGTGAATGTACCTTTTATCGAACATAGTACATATAAAAAGTCTAGGGTCGCGGGGAAAATAGGGTTGGATAAATCTTATGTCTACTTATCTGTTTAATTTTCCTGCTTGAAATCCTAGGCATTCGATGATCCGATAAATATGCCCACTTCTTCCTTATAATGTAGATAAATTATTTTCGCTTATATCATCTTATTTTTTTAAACAAAATGTTTAAACGGAGAGATACTATGCTCATGCACAATATATACACACTTCCTTGAACATATCCAGGGTCGTAGGAATGGGGGGGGGGCTAAGTCTGGTGTCAGCCCAAATATGAAATTATCCCCCTAGTCTGAAATTGCTTCCTGCGGACCTGGTATCAATAGGATAAACCTTTACTTTCGATGTACATGTAGATATTTATTGTCATACATGTTGTGATCACCATTGTAGCGTATGTGTTATAGGACCGTTTAAACAAACATTTTTATTCCCCTACGCACTTCACAATCTTTACTCAATTTTAATTGAATGAAAGTTTGATATGTACAATACCAATTAGATGCAATCAAATTATACATTTAACTGTGTGCTTCATTGTTTTATGTAGATGTTTTTTAGAAACTTCTCCCTGTACTGAAGAAGAATGCATTTTAATTGTATGTGGAGATTATTGATTGTATTTTAATACAATATAGTTTTATTCTCGAGTATATATTTTACCGAATGAGACATTTTATTTGTACAATGTAATTTACTTTGAGTCAAAGTTGATGGCAACAATTCATCATTTAACGATACAATGTTAATGTTTTTCGTTCTTATAAATAAATACACTGTTACTACCAGAATATAATTTAATTAGTAATTGTGTTTTTGTATACCTGAGATCTCCTTTGTATTAGACTACACCATTATTTGGATTCACCATCTGAATGTTTACTCAAGTCATTTTGCAATTCAATCAATGGAATTCATATTGTAGCGAATTGATTGAATGATTAATGATAGTTTAGTATACTAATAAGTTAGAGGAAGGTTTCAATTCCTACAATTGACTTGTACTTGGAGATATGGCTGGTGCACATTGTCTGCAATAAATGTGACTTATTTTGATCCGCTACTTACACAGACCTCCAATACGTTAGCTGGGCAACTTGCTCGCGTTCCCCCAGAGGGGTTCGAACCCACAGTTGTTTGAGGCTAGTAATTACTATACCTTGGCCACCAATCCACGCAGGCCCCGCCAGTGTCACTAAAACCATCACAGTAGTGTGAGTTTGTTAGAACAACACATTTATAACAGTACTGCACATTATTTAAGATGACATCTCGATGGGACATTCATTGTAGAGCGAATAATTATTATGATTATAATCATAACTTCCGCTCACCATAGTAACACAAATAATTCAATATTTAATCAGTAAATATCAGCGTGAAACAAGGAAGATTTTACACATGGTTATAATCAACTACAGACTTTTATTAAATACATGAAGTTCATATATTGATATGAAAATAAAAGTCAATACATTCAACAAGATAGAATTGTATAAATGTAGTGGTAAATAAGTATAAAATATTATACATTGTGTATGTGTGTGTACATGTAAACCACTGTAATGTGTCTAACATTTAGGCTTACTCTAAGAATACTATATGAAGGAACATGTACTAAATTTTAGCAATATATTCTCTGGATATTCGTCGTCTGTGATTCAATGTGGATAACACAAATAGGTTGGTAAATGCATGTACCAATTTAAGTCATTGAATTTGTCAATTTTTGTTTTGAATCGAGGTTTAGTCAAGTGTCCGGAATTATATTCAAACATGTACTACAAGAAAGTAACTTTGTTTGGTGGTTTTAAATGGCACTAATGCTGATCAAAGAATTTTAATGGCCAAGTACATGTATATATGCGTTCAAACATGCTATAAATAAACTTTGTATCAAATTCAATGTACAATGTACTTATCTTTAAAAGATTACTGAAGCGTTCTGTAGCAATTGTTGCGTGATGGTGTTATTACTTGAATGGGGTATGCCGCGGCTGTGGTTCGGTGGTTCATGCACTGGACTTGAAACCCGGCGATCAGGGCCCGTTCGCGACAGGTCATACCCATGAGTGCAGACCAAATCAAAGTACTGAAAGTACTGTCGGACTTGATTTTTACCATACGAGACAAAAGAGAGAAATGTGTACCCACATCGTTCGAGCCCGTACAAATATTTTAACATTTAAAATTACGGACCGATTTTTCATTCATATTGTAATGCAAGTCATATGCATATAGGTAAATGACATAAGCTAGGGCTTTACTATAGTCCCTTTGCTAAAATTTTAAAATGAAAAAAGCCTGATATTGGAAAGTTTAATAATTAGCACATTAATTGAGGACAATTTAATTGCATTAAAAACTCATTATTGTACAAAACTAGTAAACAACACTTCAGTAACAGTAAATACAAACATTGATTCTTCTGGTTTTAACACAACAGAACATCGTCGCATTGAACACATTCAGGGTCACTCAAATCAAAAAGATCCTGACACAGTAGAGTAAGACCTATATGACCTATAGTTAACCCGATGTTGCATGAAATTCAGACGTGATTATGTAATTCTAAATAATCTGGCGTAAAAGGAACTCTTAAACAGTAAATTTTAAAAGCACGTGTCCAGTAATTTACGTTCGTATTTAGCGACTCGAATTATTATTCTTAAGCCGCAGTTTTAACATTCAACCTTCGATAAATCAAACTCCCCACATCGGTTACGCTTTGCTACTAGCCACTGCGGGGAGTGAGTCTATAAATAGCGATTTCGTCATCAAAATAACACTAGTTGGTGTGAATACCACGGAATACGATTAAATGAGAATTCGCTTTGTAATATTAAGAAATGTTAGAAAGGCACAAAACACACGCATCGATGGTAGATTGTTGCAAATGCATGAATACGTCCGTGGAGATTTTTCTGAACTATCGAACGAAAACCGAAAGTAGAACTACTTTTACGGCAAGATATTTTATTGGACAGTGAATACGCGGTTTTAATTCTACGCATTTGAAAATCTCATGTATCTACCGACAAGCACTTATTTAGATACATGACTCTTTCCATGTAGTTACAATAGAATGATTTGAAATGTATTTAGATCTGACACGCTTAATTGGGGAAAGATTCCAGATATTTCTATATAAACATACCATTTAGTTGCGTACTATTTCCTTTATGTGGCATTCTTTTAACCAAGCTGTTATGGAGTCCAGCGACAAATATAAGTCAACGATTACAAAGGACTTGATTTTGATAAAAATCAAGTCCAGCCATAACGTACAGTTTGACAGACTGGAATCTGTTGTCCAAGAAGCTCTGGACTCCGTAATTGTTCACTTTCAGCAATAATTTCTCACGAAAGCCTTGTCAAGGAGGATGAAATCGATTTGTTTTTGTGTCGTAGACTTTCTCAATCACAGTATGATTTGTCAATTTGTACAATTTGTCATTGTCGGTGACAAGAAATGTAAATAAAATACGAAAACCGTCTCAATGAAGAATGATAATATGATAATAACAACTAAATGTAGACATTAAATGAAAAAATATCGAATTTTTCAAGTATATGCAGATAATTTTCTGTTTCATACGCATTTCGTCACTGAATCGTGAACGTGATGTTTCTTGACAACTTTACGGATAGAACGTTTCTGAGTGCGATCGTTCTTTCATGAAAATTCACGTGTTTTCCTCACCCACGACTCAAGGAAAAGCCACGACTTAAGGAAAAGCAACCATAATGCATGACCGATTGAAACATGTTACGTATATTGATATCGTACAAATATGATTATGTGTTAACATTGAATTGATAAGTCATTTTCCAATATGAACCTATTAAGGTTATCAAGCAGTACTTAATTCATTATATGTTCTTCGGTAATTGTTGTTTTATATGTTTTACCGAGTCAATACCTCTGATCATGTCTGCGGCCTTTTCAGCAATCATGATGACAGGGGCATTCGTATTTCCCGATGTCACTTTGGGTAGCACAGATGCGTCAACAACTCTTAGTCCATTTATACCTTTTACTCTAAGTTGAGGATCAACAACGGAAGAAGGGTCTTTTGTGGATCCCATTTTACATGTGCAAGAATGATGATACACAGTAAGTGCAATATGGCGGACAATACATTCCCAGTATGCATCCGACCGGAACTCGTAATGTAAACAAAATGAAAGTTTCATAGCTCTAGTGTCAGCACCTATCGCTTTCATTGTTGGAGTTTCGAGGAATTTCTCCCATATTCTTATACCGCCGATGTAAGCATCAACGTCTTCTTTCAACGTTAGATACTGCGGATCTATTATGGGATAATCAAACGGATCCTGGCTCCGCAGGCGAATGGTTCCCGTACTCTTTGGATGCGTTACGCTGACAACAAAATTGAATCCTTCAACGTTCCCGTCTTTGGCCAAATATTCCTTTGCGATCTCATCTTTGAAATTAAAATAATTGCCATCGACAAACTTGCTGTATAATAATGCCTGAATATCGACATAGGTTTTACCACGTTTTGACTCATCTAAATAGAAAAATGCAGAGCCATCAGATCCTGCTATCGAACGAGGTCCTGTACCGAATAATTTATACTGAAACTGAGTCCAAAAACTGTCCTGAAGGTCTTTTGAGAGACTTATAGATTTATTGATTTTACTTAACATGAAAACTGATTGATGGTCTTGTAAATTATTCCCCACTGGTAAATCTTCTACTACAGGAATATTCAAGCTTTCAAGATGTTGTTTGGGACCAATTCCAGAAAGCATTAACAACTGTGGGGAATTGATAGCACTCGCAGATAAAATAACTTCCTTGCGCGCTTTTACATATGATTTCCTCCCGTTTCTGACATAAAATATACCTACAGCCTTTTTATTATTGAAATCAATTTTGGTAACAAAGCTATTTATTGCTATGTCTAAATTCTGTCTTTTACCAACTCGACCAAGAAATGCCAAACCGGTGGCATCACGAACTCCATGTCTTACATTTAATTGTATTATATTAAAACCTTCTTGGTCTGCGCCATTATAATCCGTGATTTTGTAACCAAGCTCTTCTCCAGCTTTCATATATAAATCAGATAATTATGTTACACGACCACCTGACACAGCCAATAATCCTCCAGACCTATGATATTGAGAGACTTTCAATTCATCAATTTGTATATCTTCAGATTTTAAAAAGTACGGAAGGACATCCTTATATGCCCAACCACTGCATCCGTTAGCGGCCCATTCATCGAAGTCATATCTACTTCCACGTGTATATTGCATTGCATTAAACACACTACTTCCACCAAGAACGCGTCCACGAGGCCAGAAACTTCGCCCCTCTTTTAAACCCTGGTTCGAAACTTTTTGCGGTTCCGTGTAGTATTCCCAATCATGTCGTGTATTTTCAAGATCTAGCCAATGAATTGGAACATGAAATTCTGGATTCTCGTCATAAAATCCTCCAGCTTCCAGTAGAAGAACTTTATTCTCCGTGTCTTCAGATAATCTAGACGCCATGACGGAACCTGCCGAACCACCACCGACAATGATATAGTCGTATTCGTCTTTAACGGACTCAGACAGTATTTCTCTATGTCCATAGAAAGTTTCTTCTCTTCCAAGAAATACGTACAACCCAATAGCAAGAAGCACAGCGAGCACCGCTGGTGTATAAATCGCCATTTTATGCTGAAACAATACAAATATTGTATCCCGCTGTTGTATGTACAAGCATACAGAAGTTATATCTTACGAAATCCCGAGCATTGGAAGTGATAAAAATTTGTACATGTGTATTAACTTCGTTCCTGTAAAACAAAATAACATTCCATTCAGATGAAAGTTCCACTTTTTCAATCATTTATTAATCCCTTACTCGATTATGAAGTGTTTATCGGCACGTTTTGAAAACAACATTAATCTAAATATAACTGAACATAATGCAATTTTACCTCTACGTCGACTTGTTTCTAGTTGTTAGCAATGAGCGTTGTAATTTATCTGCAAGATTTCACACGCTCATTTTTTGTCATATGATAGTGCATGAGTTCACGCAGATGCATACGTAACTATTAACAGATTTTTGATTTATATTCTAATCCTGTTCTATTTCTGTTGAAAACAGGTCCACTTAAACAGAACAAATGATGCGTATGACCATTTTAAATACTAGCAAGGGCATAGCCAGCGACACTCACGAGCGTAAGATCTACATTTTTGTATTTGAAAGGCGAGAAGTAAGGCCAAAATATGGCATCGAAATCGAAAGATAAGAGGTTAGACCCCCAGCAACTGGAGGTGTTAAATCCCGACGCACCCTCACCCCTTATATGCGTAACATTCGTTCAAATATGGTGCCACCCCTGATTAATAACAGAATATATAAATACTGTACAACAATTACCTGAAAATATTCACAAATGAACATACACTACATGTACATGTATATAGATTGTCTACATCTTGACTTTGTTTCTTGTGCAGTTCATAAAATCCAGTCAGAGAACAACACACATATTTCCTATTTGTTGGCTTAGAAGAGCAAGTATGAGGTATACTCACTTAGTGTAATGTTTTTGTCGTGTACCGTATGATCTTCTAAATACCTATTCCAAATCCGAAATCAACGGGTAATGAATGCATAATTGCCTGAGACTGATTTGATAATTTCATATAAAATCTCAAATAATTTCGCAAGTACATTATACATGTACACGTACTTTGTTCTATGATTTTCCTGCTGGCAAATGGACTATAGAATTTTCCAGTGTGGAACCTATACTGAGTATCAATGAATGTTCCTTTTTACTGCACGTTACTTTCTGTTGGTATAAGCTGTCTGAATTGTTTGATGGCTGTGATCTAGCGTTGGTGGTGAGAACCATTTGTATGGTTTGTGTTGTTGACATGGTTTAGTTGTATTGAACATTACCGTTTATTCCCCATCGGTGCGTGTGGTATAAAATAATCACAATAAAAACACATCGTATATTTTCAGTTACCTCTTTTAGGCTGTATTGTCTTTATATTGTTTTACGTGCATTCATACAAACTTACATACTGCCTTTAATGATTGTTGATGAACATCAGCTTCCAATGATCACATTTCTTGATTTCATTGAAAATTATTATTTCACTGACGACTGTGTGTTTATTATGAACTAGATCTGGACCAGAAATTGACACGTGGTGTCTTCGAAGGGTATTCTATATGAGCCCTCCAAGATTTGTATAGATATACTGGATAGGATGTGATTCAGCTTAATTATAAATTCAATGACTTTTTTATTCTCGTGTAAATGTTCATACAGTTATACATATTTTATTACTTACATTGAATGCGTACACACGAAGAAGCATTAAGATGTTTCACGGTATGATGCGTTTCGTAATTCAAAGTTAAACAGTTTTGTTTATATAAATATTTCGTGTCAAACCTACAAACTGTGGTTTTTTGTCTGTCTCACTGAGAGCAAATCTAATTAAGCATGGTAATTGACATGTAGCATATGTAATATACAGTTTATAATTATAAAACGATATGTACGAAACAACCGGCTATGCAAATT
Organism: Lutraria lutraria; assembly: GCA_964023205.1. Classification (NCBI taxonomy): domain Eukaryota; kingdom Metazoa; phylum Mollusca; class Bivalvia; order Venerida; family Mactridae; genus Lutraria; species Lutraria lutraria. The sequence continues at coordinate 10,052,132 of OZ026842.1, forward strand.
GCATATTTGATTTTCAGTTTACGTTGTTATTGTGTGCATGTACATAACAAATGTATTTCTGTTATCTAGCATCCGTATCTCTACATAGCATGGTAGCTATCACATGGTATTAAGCGCGCATCATTGTGCATCAAACTTCAAAAGGAGAGGGGACAACTAGAATGAACTGTAATATCTGTCACAGTGTTCTAGTAATCAAACTAAATTATGTCAAAAAATATTATTTACCATATTAAATATAGGACGTATACATTGAAAGGTTCTCGGTCGTTAGCACTCAATGATTTAACTTTAACTTGTCTACGACATGGTTTGGTGTCATTGAAGAGTTCAGTGCAACGTTTGATCATATCACCGAAGAAGAACAATTATTACTATTTGCTATATTTTATATACATGTAGCACTCTTTCAATCCATGTAATATGTTCAAGGGTGTTGAACAGTAATTACTGTTGTTTATGTCATAAAAGGTTATACTGAACAACAATGAAAAATAAGAAATACCAAATATAATGTAAGAATATTAAAATACATGAGAGAAAGCTGAAAAATGGAATAAATAAAGTATCGCTTACGATCAATCTTACAAAAAAATAAAGTATTTATTGTGGATGAGACGCAGAAATATAGTGACTTGTTATTTATAACGGCATGCACTCGATGCCCAAACCTGTCCCCAAATGGAGAGTATGGCTCAATCTGGCCTGGCCAGACCTTGTACATTGTCCAAGGACTTTGTCCTGTTGAAACATCATATAATTCCATGATGAACTGGCATGCGGAACATTTCTGTAACTTGGCCGGTCTTATCGGCAAAGTTGTCTCCCTTGAAAACATCTTATCGATCACCCCGATAACGTTTATCTATAAACTGATTTACTATAGATTTATATAGGAGCTGTATAGTTTAACACTAATAACTTGTTTATAACATTAAATGAGAAAATTTTATAACCTCGTGAAGTAATCTTCATTCTCTGCACTTTATTTCAATATATTTTTTATTAATGTGGTATGTGAACTTATTGCTTCCATTTTCGTTTGATGTTGGTGACTATCGTTCGTTCATAATTCTATATGAAAACTGTCAAAATACTCTTAAACCTCGTTTTTGACAGGCCATAAAGTTGTTTTTTACTAAAATGACAGTTTTTTATAACCTCGTGACAAAAAGAAACAAACCACGGGTTCAAATATTCCATCTATGTATAATCAAGGCATCCGTATGCCTTTATTAACTTTCAATAATGGGTTCTGGTTCTGGAATATATAGGACATATGATGATAAAATGCTACTTATCCCCAATATCACATGTATTACAAATTTGACAAAATCTTTCGTCTCGAAGAATGTTATTTTTAGAGTATCTACCAATATGGATTCTTAACGAACGAGCTGATATTCGAAATGAATGATAAATCTTAAGTTATAAGGTAAATAATATAAGTACTATTGATATTGAACAATAAGTTTACATTGATTATATAACATTGGTACATTGCTTGATTCCTTAGAACTAAACCGATCCTGTAAAAATATCAATAGCACGTAACATAAAGATTAATTCAAGGAAAAGGAATTTTCCTACACTTAAAGAAAACCATGCATGTCTAACATTTGTTTCAAACAGTATATCCAGTAAAGAGCACATCTGCTAAAATCACAAATAGATTAAAATGTGCTTGAGTAAATACGAAGTCTGATCATGCCTCATTATGACCAAGATAATAACCATGACGATCTATGGTTTGGCAAACATACAAACAACTTGCGATAAACATGTAATATATTAAAATTCCCCTAAAAACTGAACCTTGATTTTGATAGGCATACATACAACATACAACCTTTAATTAGGTTTGGCATACATACAAACAACTTGCGATATACATGTAATATATTAAAATTAACCTAAAAACTGAACCTTGATTTTGATAGACATACATACAACCTTTAATTAGGTTTGGCATACATACAAACAACTTGCGATATACATGTAATATATTAAAATTAACCTAAAAACTGAACCTTGATTTTGATAGACATACATACAACATACAACCTTTACTTAGGTTTGGCATACATACAAACAACTTGCGATATACATGTAATATATTAAAATTAACCTAAAAACTGAACCTTGATTTTGATAGACATACATACAACCTTTAATTAGGTTTGGCATACATACAAACAACTTGCGATATACATGTAATATATTAAAATTAACCTAAAAACTGAACCTTGATTTTGATAGACATACATACAACATACAACCTTTAATTAGGTTTGGCATACATACAAACAACTTGCGATATACATGTAATATATTAAAATTAACCTAAAAACTGAACCTTGCTTTTGATAGGTTATCTTGACATGTCCTGACACATATTGATATAAAATATCAAGTATTTTAAGTTCAAATAAGGATAAATGTAGGGAAAAGGTCAAGCTTCATTGTTAAGTGTACGGAGTAAAATGATAAACACTGGTATTTAAGAATAAAAAAGTTTCGTATTCTGCCATCGTACAAATATACGTGCTGATGTTCTATGACTGAGTCACTACAATATTAACATGTTCAGGTTATACTAATATTTCGTAATCAGAACTACATGTATATCATTATATATCTTTAGGTAGATGCTGCCTTATATGTTTTACTGAGTCAATACCTCTGATCATGTCAGCGGCCTTTTCAGCAATCATAATTACAGGGGCATTCGTATTTCCTGATGTCACCTGTGGAAGCACAGATGCGTCAACAACTCTTAAGCCCTTTATACCTTTAACTCTAAGTTGAGGATCGACGACGGAAGACGGGTCTTTTGTGGATCCCATTTTACATGTGCAGGAATGATGATACACAGTAACGGCAAGATGGCGGACAACACATTCCCAGTATGCATCAGACCGGAACTCGTGCTGTGAACAAAATGAAAGTTTCATAGAGCTGGTGTCAGCACCTATCGCTTTCATCGTTGGAGTCTCGAGGAATTTCTCCCATATTCTTATTGCGCCAATGTAAGCATCAACGTCTTCCTTTAACGTTAGATATTGCGGATCTAATAGTGGGTAGTCAAACGGATCCTGGCTTCGCAAGCGGATGGTTCCCGTACTCTTTGGATGCGTAACGCTGACAATAAAATTGAATCCTTCAACGTTCCCGTCTTTGGCCAAGTATTCCTTTGCGATCTCATCTTTGAAATTGAAATAATTGCCATCGACAAACTTGCTAAATAATATTGCCTGAATATCGACATAGGTTTTACCACGTTTTGACTCATCTAAATAGAAAAATCCAGAGCCATCAGATCCAGCAATCGAACGGGGTCCCGAACCGAATAATTTGTACTGAAACTGAGTCCAAAAACTGTCCATAAGGTCTTTTGACAGACTAATAGATTTATTGATTTCACTGAACATGAAAACCATTTGATGATCTTGTAAATTATTCCCCACTGGTAAATCTTCTACCACAGGAATGTTCAAGCTTTCAAGATGTTGTTTGGGACCAATTCCAGAAAGCATTAACAACTGTGGGGAATTGATAGCACCCGCAGATAAAATAACTTCCTTGTGCGCTTTTACGTAGGATTTCCTTCCATTTCTGATATAAAAGACACCTACAGCCTTTTCATCCTTAAAATCAATTTTGGTAACAAAACTATTGATAACTATGTCCAAATTCTGTCTTTTACCAATGCGACCTAGAAATGCCAGTCCGGTGGCATCACGAACTCCATTTCTTACAGTTAGCTGGATTCTGTTGAAGCCTTCTTGGTCTGCGCCATTATAATCCGTGATTTTGTAACCAAGCTCTTCCCCCGCTTTCATATATAAATCAGATAATTCTGTTACACGACCACCTGACACAGCCAATAATCCTCCAGACATGTGATATTGAGAGGCTTTCAATTCATCAATTTGTATATCTTCAGATTTTAGAAAGTACGGAAGGACTTCCTTGTATGCCCAACCATCGCACCCATTAGCTGCCCACTCATCATACTCATATCTACTTCCACGTGTATATTGCATTGCATTAAACACACTACTTCCTCCAAGAACTCGTCCACGAGGCCAAAAACCTCGCTCCTCTTTTAACCCCAGATTCGAAACTTTTTGCGGTTCTGTGTAGTATTCCCAATCATGTTGTGTATTTTCAAGATCTAGCCAATGAATTGGAACATGAAATTCTGGATTCTCGTCATAGAATCCTCCAGCTTCCAGTAGAAGAACTTTATTCTCCGTGTCTTCAGATAATCTAGACGCCATGACGGAACCTGCCGAACCACCACCGACAATGATATAGTCGTATTCGTCTTCAACGGACTCAGACAGTATTTCTCTATGTCCATAGAAGGTTTCTTCTCTTCCAAGAAATACGTACAACCCAATAGCAAGAAGCACAGCGAGCACCGCTGGTGTATAAATCGCCATTTTATGCTGAAATAAAGCAAAATGTTGTACCCCGTTGATGTACGAGTACATGTACATTTGTATAAAGCAATAATCAAAAGTGCAGTAGTTACATACATACTTACACAGATATATTTATTCTTATGAAAATCTGAACATTTAAAGGTTAAACTTTGGAAATAAATTAATACTTACTTTGTTGTTTCAAAACGAAATAACATTCATCTGATTAAAACACACCCAATTATCAATCCATTCCATATATCAAGCAGTTATAACTTTTTTAAACACTACATGTATTTATAAAAATAAACCTGGATCTAGATTCAACTGAACATAAAAAAATTTACCTCTACGTTAACCTGTCTCTCCCTGACTTAGCAATTAGAACAACAGTTAAACTTATGATATGAGATACAAACGGCTCATATTTTGTCACAGTTAGTGCATTTTTGTGAAGATAGTACATATGACCTTGTATCATATCCCGATCGTGCGATATCGGTATATTTCGTAATTAGACCGGTATAATTACCTTTGAAAGTATGGTACAACCTCCCCATTGCAGTACTCTCTTCAGCAACAAACCTCCTACAACAACAGCATGATTTTCCCACTGCACGATTTTGCTATTAATTATACCTCTAGAGCAATAACCTCTCAACAACTCCCAAAGGGTGTTGCTTTGGAGACGTTGCACTTTACGTGTGTTTTTGCTACAGAATCATAGTTATATTGCAGTATCATGATGCATAATCCTGAGTACATGTTCAGCTTTAAACATATTCTATGGTAGAAAAATATTAATTCAAAAGAAATTGGGAACAAGTGTAGCAATTGTAAGAATATTGGCCATTTTCAATAGCCGTCCTGTTTTGTTTACCCTTTAGTGAGAAGGTAAAGTGTCCACCTACAGTGCAAGGGGTCCTGTATTCAAGTCTTAGAACACACTGCATGACCTTACCAACGAATGGTCCAATGGTTCGGCTTATCAGCTGCAATACTCTGATTTATAGCTTCCTTAAGGAGAGGCCCTGCAATGATTCCATATCACTCACGGAACCGGTTCTTATTTCGTTTCCGTCCTTAATTTACGGTGATTCGTCCTCATCCGAAATCATCACACTATAGCGTTCCCGTTTTTAAACAAATATCAAATATGAGATTCCGTTTAATTATGATTAAAATGGAATACACACGATGCTCATCAAATATGTAGGGTGGTATCACTCAAGATTTCTTTGTATAAAATGGGTAAAAGTGATTTATTATTCGATATTTCGTTACATACTCGTACAGTATGCAGACAAAAATAGATGTGATTTCAATTGACTTATATTGTACGAAGAATAAACAGGTAATAAACAGGTTATTTTGTAGAAATGTGAAAAAAGAACGACAAGTTTTCAACATTTATTCGAATAGTTACATTAATTTTGTTCTGCACATCTTTTTTATTATTACACGTGATTGCAGTGTTCTTCCTGTTAGCAATTGCAGCTGTTGAACATAAGAGAGATGCACTGACTCATTTTTTGCCGTAGTGCTGCAATTCAACGATGATTGTATTGTAAGCTACGCAAACATGCAGTCTTATTATAACAATCTCAGTGCTAGTATTACCGCATTACTTAAAATGCGAATTCAGCTCTTCGAGTTCTGTTGACAACAAACCAATTTACAGGGCACAAATGGAAAGCAGCAACATTTTTAATATCAGGATGACAAAAACAATAACCGGAAAACATGCATAAACGAATACATAAATATATACGCTGTAGATATTTCTTGTGTAGTAAATAAACATAGAACAGCACATACATACAGACAGACCTGTGAACAAAGACCATCATTGGAAAGACATAATGTGGCCTTCATTGACAAGACTTTTAGTGACCTATACTAGGAGGTTATTTGTTCTAAATAATGAATGACATGTTAGACTGCTTTTGCGTTCATTAGGATTGGGCTGAAAAAAGTTTGTTTGGAGTTTTCAGACCTACCCACGAAAATCCTAGCAAATAATTAGTTTGGGGTATATTTTACTATTATTATAATAATATTAGTAAAACATCCCTATCTACCCAGGTCTAAAATTCTTGGTCGGAGAACTCAAAACAAAATTATTCTTAATTTCAGCCTTGGTCCGGAGTATGAATGTATGTGTCTTTAAATATCAAGTTCCATTCCTTTGAAAGGCTGCACGTACAGTATGTTTAATTAGATATACGAGTCTTAAACGCAATGTTTCATGAAACGTCCATTTATTTCTTCATTAAATCGTACCGGAACTTTTACTGTGTTTAAGACGAACAAGAGTAATAGAAATCGTGGTTGATAAAAACGTATATAAAATAAGTGAGACCGAACAGGCGGAATTGAAATGTGTTTCAAATGAAAACCTTTCACGTTCAGACAAAGACTAGATAATATCTATTCTTAAAATTCCACCTCTGATTTACCAAACTATATGTACAAAGTTTTAGACAATTTCAAAATATAATATGTTCTATGATTATCTGGTCAATTATAACATCTTTTTTCTGCATTGATCGAATAATATTGTTGCACGAAGTTGTAAAATGTGTATCATTGGTTACTTTATTTCATGTTTTACAAGAATCGTGTAATTTTTACGCTTCACATCAAGTAACGTAGAGTTACTTACAGCGCTTTGATTTTTTCTACTTTGTCTTCAAAGACAAAAATAGAGCCTTGTTAGTTAGTTGATAATATGGTTTATGGTAAATAATACATAATGAAGTTTAAGGAATAACTTGAGGCGCGATTATTTCATCAATAAATCCGGGTATTGCCAAAATATTACTAAAATTTATGTAACGGCGGTCAGGAAATAGTTATTATCACGTCTCTACTTTTATCACGCAACGCACCGGATCATAAGACGGCCATTTTTAAGTTCTGTTTGTTGACAAAAAAGTAAATCAAAACAAATGTGGAAATGTAGACTTTGATTTGATTTATAGGTATGTCAACTCTGTGAAATGTCACACAAACATTTCTTTTATGTATTTACCAACGTATTAACGCTAAGATCCTGACGCAACTTTATTTAGACCTGAGAAAATTATGAACGTGATGTGTTCCTTTACGAACTACGGATGAACTCGCCCTTTGTATTACATAAAACTGTAGCCTTCAGATTTTAAAAACTTTAATTTTGATTGTTTCTAACACTAAGATCATTGTCTCCGACCCTTTTATAATGAGTATGTGTTAAATTGTGTGGATTTTTTTATTACTTCGAGAAATCGGACAACCGAAAAGTCGAATTAGTAGGGCTAGTAAATTTCTCATCGAGCTAGTGAACTTCGTATAAATTGTATATTCGGGCTAGTGGTAAATTGTTTATATATAAATGGCAGTCTAGTGCTTTAAAAAGAATTGTTCGAACACTGTGTATTCATATTGTAGACTAGTAATAAATAGATCTAGTATTAGTAGGAAATTAGGAATAGTAAACTGTTTTGGACACTTAAAAAAGTCAAGGACTTATATACATACATGGATTCGCAACTGCTAAAAATAGATCAAACGATATCGTTCGGCGATCCCACAATGCATTGCTATATACTCGGCAATGTCCGACAGCTGTATTTGGATGTTTACGAATTTGATTATACTAATAAAACTCTGGCAATTGGGCACGGGAAATTGGTAAAGGATGCAACAAATTCCTTAAAGATATTGAGATATATTTATAATCCACAAAGTCTAAGTATAAGCATCGAAAAAGGCATCAGTCGAACATTTTAAATTCCAAGATGGCGGACATCTATTATAATCCTTTCGTCTCCGAGATTAAACATTCGGAATACCACGGATATTTTCGCTGTTATTATCATTCGGATATCACGGATTTTTTCGTATTTTCGCTTTTGTAAACAATAGCTTGTATTCCCGTTGATTCACGACTTATTATCGCGGGATTTGATTACTTTAAACTGTTGATACGGAAGTTGCGAATCCATGTATGTATATAAGTCCTTGAAAAAGTTAAACCACAACTATATAGGTGCTGTTGTGTTAAAAAAAATTCCAGGTGTGTGAGCATCTGCAATCAGTCATCTTACAGTGCTAGGGGTCCAGAGTTCAATCCTTGACCTTGGTCTGGACCTTCCTTCTCGATTTGCTATATATATGGTATTTCTGAAAGACTGAGCAACTTAGACTGTCTCTATTAATTAAATTAAGTTCAGGGCCATTTTTCCAAAAATGGGAAGGGGCCTTAGCCTTTCATTTTGGGAAATTCAAGCGCGATATTCAGCCAAATTGGGAAAAGGTTAATAACTGTTTTTATTAATTGTAAGTTTTAGATTTAAAACAATAATGTCACATTTCAATAAATAATGCTAAATAATATAAGTTTTATTCACAGAACATGAAAAATAGATTTAGGGAGAATCATATTTTATCAAATTAGAATTTTCAGCATTGTACATTTTGGGGAATTTTATTCCAAAATTGGGAAAAAACAGCCTTTTTGTATGGGAAGTCACTGAATTTCGGCCTCTGCTATAGAAGGAAAAAATGCCCTGAAGTTGTAAACTTCAGACTTGGATGGCCAAAGTTGTTTCTGTGTATGATACACTGTATGGAATGACCTATTTAGTTAAATTACAAATTTATGTAGTTTGTCAATATTAATCTACTAGGAATGTTATGTCTTCTTCAATGATAGAAGGTCTAGTCTGTTTCTCTGATTCTGGAGTATTTTCATGAATGTGATACTGTACAACTACAAGATCTATTTTAAATTTGTAATGTACAGAAATCCTATATTCAGTCAATCAGTGCAGTCGTCTTGTGCTGGCTTGCTATGGCAGTCATGAATATGTAGAGTACTTACTACCATGCAGTAGCGATGCTGTCTGGGAGTAGGTTCCATGGTCCAATACCAACTTGTCACATTTTACTGTCAGTATTCTGAACTATTTGGTAATACTTTTAAGATAAATGCAAACATTCAAGATGAGACTATTTTTTTAGTACTCCAGTAGGTTCAAACTAGCTGGCAAAATAATCAGTAAATTTAATTTTTAAATTGTAGCCGGTTTTATTCACAGATTATTTAATTTTTTTAATGTAAATTTATGTTTGGATTGACAAAAAGTAGCTGGTGTTAGAATTTCGAGTAGAAGGCAGTATCTCTGGTCGTCTGGGCTCCTGGAGAACAGAGCATGTTGGTCTATGAGATGTTTGATTTATTGTACTGTTAGTTTTTTTTATCTTTAAAATTTATATATTTCAGGTGCATATACATAAACCATGGACACAATATTTCAGCCACTCCCTGTACTGTTGCTGTTTTTATCATGGAATGCTTATATTCAAGCAAATGTCTTGGTAATGGTAAGTATATATAATACTATAAATTTATCTTCCCAAGGTCAAGTTTCAGACAAAACTACTTCTGGCTGTGTGTCAACAGAGGTTTTTTTTTATAATGTACAAAATAAGTTTGCTCATCAGGATAGTTGTTGTTGTGTATATTTATTTGATTAATATTTACCATTCATAGATATTAGATTTAGTATCCAGGGCTCTCCTTTGACACTTAAAATGGCATTTTGACTCTTGAAATTTTCAAAATAAGGTTTTTAAATGGCTTTAGAATTGGAACCAAAAGGTCAAATTTACTATTACAATAGTAGGAAATTTTGTTGACTCTAAATTTCTATCACGTAAGGGTCATTTTGACCCCCAACTTTTGAAGTCTAGGGTGCACCCTGGTATCATTGAATAATTTATGGTACTAAAATCTAAGAGTAAAATTTTGTGTTCTCATAAATACTGATTCATTTTTTACCCTTAATAGGTTATGCAGGATTTTAATATTTCATATAGCTTTTAAGCATTACTTATTGTTACAGAAATCAGAGAACACATCAGTTGCAGTTGATTCCTTTTTAGACAGAGAAGCATTATTTGGACCTTCAGTCCCTGATGATGGTATAAAGGTATGATTTATTGATGCTTGATATTTTGTCATATTTTGCTAGTAATTCTGTATGTTAGTACTCCTATCATATTCATTAAGATTTTACCAATTTACCTTTAGCATGGAAAAAGTGAATCAAGCATTCATATATTAATATACGCTAAAATATACCCAACTGAGTTTAAACATTTCTGCTAAGGTTTTGTTATTACTGCAGTGGATAAACTAGGAAGGAAATATTATGTGAAATAGTACCATTCTTACAACTCTATTATACCATGCCCAGTCTTGTTGTCTGGGACAACCAATTTTTCATTCTGACAACCAAAATTTTGGTTTGGACAACTTACTTTTCATTAAAAAATCAAATACATGTAAACTAAAAAGCAGTAAAATTTTCAGTTTTGGGCAACCACATTTCAAACCTTAATTTCACAGACTGCATCATGCCTGCAATCATCCATCAGCTAGTTTTCTGTAGTGTCCATATGTTACAAATCTAAAATTTGATGATTTTGTAAAACCTTTGTATTCAGACTACATTTGGGACATAGTGCTAAGATTGTCTCATTGTCATGTTTAGTTTTGTGCAAATATTGATTATTATTGGTCTGAAAATAAGTTGTCATTACCATTAGATGGTCTTATTATTGAAGTGTTAACCATGTGAGGTTTACAAAGTTAATCATAAAGAGAAGTATTATAAACTGGTCAGAAAAATAAACATTTGCCTTGGTGAATGGGAGAAGTTATTATTGTAATATGAATGTTTCAGGGCTATGTGTTCAATGTGAACCCATTCAATGCTTGTCGGCCTGTTGAGCCTCCACCAAATAATTCATCTGTATGGATAGCTTTGATAGCCAGAGATAATTGTTCATTTGTTGATAAGGTAAGTGACAAAAATGCGTTAATTGATGTAGTCTTAAAATTAAATCTGCTGTGTAAATCTTGGGTTCAAAAATATTTTATATTTTGTATAAAAAGGCTACTGTACATATACTTAAAATTCATAGCAGTATAAACCTGTTTGTTTAACATTGATTGGGAACAAATTTTATATATTAATCTCATTCTGTAGCTGTTCTTGGGTTTATTGATCAGTGTCCAGCATATGGAACTTCATTAATTTGAGGACTCTGCTAGATTCTGTCTATAATCTTAGGGTCAGGAGTCTTGACATGCTTTAAATTTTGATCAGTTAGGGAAAGGAAACATTTCGAGGGTTCAGCGCAACACTGTCATAACTTGTTCTGATTTCAATATGAGTTACGACACTGTTGCGCTGAACCCTCAATTTGTCTCCTCTTTATGACACCACTTTACTTTGAAGACTTGTCTCCTTATTTGAGAAAGTAGGCAGTTGCTTACGGAGGTTGGGAGTCTAGTACTGGTTCTTCCCAGGAACGATGGTTAGGTGAACTGTTCACCTCATATGACTCTGACTGTTGAAAACGGACGTAAAACTCAAACAAACAAAACTCATTTTTGAGTTTACATCTAAGTAAAGAAGACCTAACATTTCTAAAGGACTACTCTTTTGTCAGTGCTTCATATATTGTGTATGTTTTATGTTAATTCTGTATTTACTAAGTACATACATTTATTTCATATGTAAGGTAACACAAGCACAAAGGGCTAACTTTGATGCTGTCATTATATATAACTCCATGTCATCAGGAGATGGCCTCATTGCCATGCAAGGGGGTACGGATGATATTTTTTACCTGACCCATACATTCTAATTATGTATTTTGTCTTCCACATCACTTGCATATGTTTCCTTAGATATACAAATGTATGGCAAATAGACTAAATCTATCAATCTTTTTATGACCCTAGCATCAATTACATGGGGTTATACTTCCAGTGATTGTCATGTCAGTATGTCTGTACATATGAGGTTAAGACGAGCTGCCACCAGGGGCATATCGATATATGCCTTTAATGAATTATTTAACATAGCTTCTTGTTTTAGACTGCAGTAAGACCAACATGCATGCTTTTGATCTTTTCTAGCGTGTTGGAAAAGTCATAGAAACCTTTCAAACAAAATTCTCTTGTATCTTCATAGTTTTCTGCTAGATTTCAAATTTTGTATCAGATGCATCTTGCAAAGACAAAGACTTCAGAATGACTTGACCGATACTTTACTTTTTGTAAAAACAAAAAATATATAAAAAAATTAAATAAGCTTCTTCTTTCATCTTTTGAAGATCTATTCTCACATTTCATACATTTGAAGATGTAATGTATATTTTGCCATATGAAACAGTTAAACATATCAATATCTGCACTCAATTTCCCATCACACACTCAGCTTTCTGTATGTACAGATGTATCAATGCCCTTATGTTTGCCATATTTGGATACTGTATTGCTTCAATTAAATTCTTAGGGGGAAATTCTTCCAAAGCCATATTGATACAGTAAAAGTTTTTGTTTGAGCAAAGCAATAATTTAGACTTTTTATTCTTCAAATGTAAGGTTTTAATTGGTTGATTCAAATCTCAGTCTGAAAATTGACCAATCATATGGCTTCATTTGAACTCTGATTTGTGATACAATCACTTTTATTATAATAACAGTATTTGATCTGAACAGAATGTACTCTCCTAGAATCAATTTAATGACCAGATACAGTATTCAAAACATCCTGTACAGTGCATCTATAATCTTTCACTATCATTCCTTTATTTACGTCTCACCTGACAGGTACGAAATGTTCAGCAATGGTTTGCTGCGGCCATCATTTATAATAGAAAAGATGATAACAGCGTGACCCCTATGTCTGGAGGTAAGATTTGTAAATTCCATATAAGTGTATTAAAATCATTTTTTAGTTGGTTGGCAAATATTTGCTTTTTCTTATGTAGGTTCTTAATGTACAGAGATGGGCAGCTAGTGCCATAGTCTACAATAGACCTGGAGATAACAGTGTTATATACATGCAAGGAGGTAATATGAGCAATAATGATAAATTCTGAGCATGTGCATTTGGTCTGTATTTAGAGGATTATTTACTCAGTAAATGTATGTTATTGAGCAACCATTGTTTGTACAGTGTCACAAATAAATCAAGCTCAGCTGTTATGGAAATTTCTTTCTTTGTCCAAACAAATACTAGTGAATTATAATGGATGAATTGTTGCTTACAGTACAAGCCAAGATGTCATAGACCTCTTTCATTGTTTCAAATTATACATCAGTTTTTGTATTATGTATTTCATTAGTATAATTTAGTAGACAATCAAATGCTAATGAAATGTACAGAAAGCTGGTATTTAATTTTAATTAACTATGCTTTGTTTAATCCAGGAAGCCATTTATTTGGATTTCTTTTTGAATTTTGAGTAATTTATGATGAGTTAAGTATTTTTTTACCTACTATTAAAGTATGCTTATCTTAAATGAATCAATCATTCTATATAAGTATGTATATTTATAATTTGATCTGAATTAGCTAAATATTTTTTATTTCTAATCATTCTTTTACATTCCCCTAAAAACCTGTTCAGCTAGTATGGTTGGTAGAGGACGAGATAGCTTGATTAAAATCCAAAAGTGGCACACACTTTGTCTTTATAATTTGACCATGATATTATGATATCCTTTACATGCACATTTTCCCATCACCTTTGATTCACTCTTTATTTGTAAGGCTATCAGTTTTTTTATAGAGAGACTGGTTAGATTGTTTGTCAATGTCAGCGAAGACTACTTGTTTGGTTGACTCACCTCAGTGTATTATTGAAACTCAGATAATTAATACAATTAGTATCTAGTTGTTCTAAGTTGATATGACTCGGTAGAACTATTTTCGGCTGGAGTATCAATTTGTGACTTAAGCCACTTACCTACGACATGATTTGTAAAAAATTATCTTGGAAAAAGTAAACACTTCCTTTATTTACGTTGAGTGTATAGAAAGATAGCAGAATGTTGCAATCTTGTATCATGTATTACTAGATTTGAAAGGCTGTGTTGCATTCTTTAACATCATAAGTGTATTAGCGCTAATATGTCGTATTTCTCTGTGTGTATGCTTTTTGGATGATGTGTTATTATGGAATGTTTACATCATGTAACCAGGTACAAATATTGTATGTTTTAGATGGAGAAGGTATAAACATCCCCTCTGTATTTGTTGGATATGATGATGGAATCTTATTAAGTAAAAACTACTGTTATAATTGTACAGTTTTTGAAAATTCCAAAGGGAGGTAAGTAGTGTTTGATTCGTGATGAATTACAGTTTATTTTATCCCAGCATATGAAGTTTGAGAGGGGGAATTGGAGTCACTCTGTTGGTCAGTCGTTTGTCAGTCGGTCTGTCTGTCAATCTGTGTACTGTTTCACAGGTTTGTGGAGCGAACTACTTCCACATTCCTAAAGCAATTGCAATGAAATTTGAAACAGATGTGCGAATGTGCAAGACACACTTTTCATGCCCAGTGATCCACATATTTTAGAGTTATGTGCCCTTGAACTTAGCCAGATAGTGTACAATGGCATTATTGGTGTCAAAGCAGCAGCTTCTTCTGATTCCATGATTCTTCACTTCTAGGTGATGGATATTTTCATTTTAGCTGGCATGCTTTCTTATATCATTAATTTATTACAGTTTTATTATGATGATATATGTGAACAAGATATATAAACTTGTTGACTTTGGATAATTTAAGCTACAAATACATACCTTTGCAGTGACAAGTCACATATTGTTTCATTAAATGCCTTTTATGACTGTTGGCAATATTCTTACTCAATGTAGAAACCTTGTGTGTAATCTGTAATTTTCATGTTGGTATTGTACCGCTGTTTCGCCCTGCTTCTGTTGGCTAATGATTGGGCACCATGGCTTTGTGTATTTAATCTCTGATCTGATCAAAGCTTGTATTTTATGTTATACTCATATTTCAGCTTTGAGATATTGATTGAGAGCGAGGATCATGGTTATCCGACTATTGGTCCGGTTATTTTTATTCTGTTTGCGGTTGTGGTTGGACTCTGCCTTATCACAATGATTGTATTCCTGGTGAGACTTTGTGATTTTTATATACATGCAGAGAGAATAGTCACTTAACACTGGACATAATGGTGAAATATCTTTTGTACATAAATTAACCAGAACTATAAGTCATGGATCATGTTTGATATCATGAATGAATTCGCCTAATTGAGTCATGAGGTAAAAGCAGATTAGACAATTTTAACACATGTTTTCAGGCTGAGTTAGATACGCATAAAGTTGAACTTGAGTGTAATAATAACTAGGTACTAGTAAATGGACAAGAATTAAAGTCCGGATTGATTTGGTTTTTTCCTGCTTCGATGGCACTTAGCTGAATATTTTTTAGATTTTCAAAATTTTCTACTTTCTGAAGTTTCATCCATGAATGTAATAGTTCAAGATTTATTGACCACGCATAAGATGTATCAGTTTTGAAATTAAGGATACCTAATTAGTATGGCATATAATAGTATCATATAATTGTGTTATACTTTCGCCAGATTGTATGTTCAGTGACTTAAATGGCTAATCTCTCTGTTATTTATTGTGTGATTACAGTAATTATTGTTGTAATGTTAACATACTATTTTCAGTTACTGGATAATGATACAAAGACAACAGAATCCATATCTACTTTGGCCTTTTGCTGTAGTACTTGGGACATGTTTTATACTTATGTTATTTTTTATGGTGAGCAGATTGTTCTGTTCTGTTCTAACTGCATGTTGAAACATACTTGAAATTTACTAATGACTTGTCTAAACTTTTCACTTGAGCAATTTGAACTTTGGCTTCATCCCATGTTTAGAGTAGTTGGTAAAATGTAATCATTAAATTGCCTCATTTCTCTACTATTTTGCATATTTACAACCACCAATGATGTAATTTGATCCTCATATAGATGTTGTGTATTATATACACCCCAAAAAGCGAGGAAAAACATTTGTCTTCACTGTTATGTACTTCAATCCTTATGGTGCAATTTTCTTGTGTATAATTCTTCTGTAGATCTAAGAGACAAGAAGTATAATTGCTTAATTAACCCTGTATGAGGGGTCAAAGTCATTAATGGACCGTATGTTGCCAGGTTGGAGTTTAAGCAGCAGTTAAAAAACTCTGAATTTCATTTGTTCAGTCAATAAATGGTAATTTTCAACCTTATGAAGGGTAGTTTTTAGATGAAACTTTGTTATTGCAAAATGAATCAACATGTTTCAGTGTACTATAAAACTTGTTTCTTCATTGTATCAATTCAAGGCCCTTTGCTGATTATTAACATTTATTCATGGCTGGATGTATGTATTTCTCATAGTTTTGTTGAATTTATTCAGACTTGAGCAATTACTCACTTTTGATAAAAAATCACTTAGAGTTCTCTTTCACTGTAACACTATCACACTGTCTTCTTTTCTGCATTCACTGACTTTTCATCTCACATATTTACCATTCATCAATTACCATAAACCTTAATTAGCATTAACCAATTAAAATCTGGACCTTTTATGTTCTTTTACTCTGACAATGGATAAGTTTTCAAAAGCTTTTCTACATTATGCATATAATATACATGTAATGCATCTAGCTATGGGGCCTTGATGTTTGGATTATGTCAGTGTATTGTTAAATTCTGACAGGACTTGATGGAAGCCCATTATTAATCCAGGAAGATATTTCAAGGTTCACTTCTAAATTTAGCACTGCCCTCTTCGGGGTACATTTGATGTTTATTTAGAACGCATTATAAATAATAAAGATATGAAATCGGGTTTGTCTCCTCATTTCGTCATGAATTTACATGAAATGAGTGAAATAAAAGGATTTTGACTTGATAATTGGTTCACAGCAAGTTATTATTGTTTTTTTAATGTATTCAATTTATTGTAAAACACACAATATAAATTCAGTTATGTCAACTGATTCCCAGAATATATATTTTGACCTGTTATATATTCCTACGCACTCCTCCTAAACAGCGTGTATTTAAGAATTTGTGTTTTGATAATTTTGTTCATGTTGGAGACAAGAATCTTTTGTAAGTTAAGTAATGGTATTGCATTATCCTTTCTCATTTTACTGTCTATCATTAGTTATCAAAATAAAATATCATTTTCAGGTTTTTAAATGGTGTCGGGACTTCAGACGTAAACGCCGATCACGGTTATCAATTAAGCATTTGAAAAAGATTCCCCAGAAGAAGTTTAAGAAAGGTAACAAAATCCATCATTGTGTATATTGATATGATATTTGCTTTATAACACTCGATGAAGTGGTAGAACCTGTTCTGACTGTTATACAAACTTGTATAGAATTATGTGTCCTGGTTTTAATATTCATTTCTAGCCATCATGACAATGCATACAGATATTTGGAATAAATATCTTTTAACTCTGTTAATGATCACAAGTTTCATCTCCTTGGAGCCTGGTGGCTTTTACTTAATCACTCACTTATTGTTATTTAATTCTCACATATGAGGGTTGTTCAGAGGTTTTATTTCCAAGCTCCGAGCTAAGGAAGAATGTAAAAAACAATTAGTGCTATCTAGTGGTAATGCATTATTTTATTTTATTTTTTTAGGTGATGAATATGATGTTTGTGCTATTTGTTTGGACGATTATGAGGAAGGAGATAAACTCAGACTTCTACCTTGTAGCCATGGTAATGTATTGTTTACTGTACATGTGAATTTGCTTAACAATGATTTCTTCTCTTTTTGTGAAATTTTAATATTTAGGACAAAGAAGCAACTATTTTCTGTGTTATTAAGAATAGACCAATTGAAGCATATGTTCTTCCAAAACAAATTAAAGAATGGTTAACAATATTTATATATACCCTTGCAGAATTTGCAGACAATCGTTAACAGCTGTTAGTGTTGTTTAATGACAAAAATAAGTATCATTTCCCATGTATTATTTCCTGAAAGTCTGTTCTTTGTAGTGGTCTGATAAAACTTACATAATTATAGTTATATACATACACTTATAAACAGAACCAAACTTTAACCCCACTGTACGAAAAAGATTCATCAGCTCTTGCTCAAAGGACCATTATTAATTGAACCAAATGTTTATGATCTACAAATTTAGAAATAAAACTGGAGAATTGCAATGTGTTTCTCCCCTGTGTATTCAATCCAAACAGGTGTTTTATTTTGTGAAAATTGGCTCGAAAATAACAAAAATATCATATTACCACAAATTGCCCAACTATGTGGTGAGGTTTATAAGTTTTGTTCAGCATATATGCATTAGTAACCTGTTGAGAAATACCTAAAGACAGGGATATCTGACAATGAGTTATTGATCAATGAATCATCAATTGTGTACTTAAATTTGATTGTGACCATTTTCAGTGTATCATACCAAATGTATAGATCCCTGGCTAACTAAGAACAAGAGAAGCTGTCCTATATGTAAGAGGAAGGTTATACCCGGAGATGATCCAGACTCAGATAGTGAGAACTCAGACAGTGAAGGTGATAGCCCATCAGAAAGGACACCTTTACTTGGTGCTAGTGCTAGTAACTCTGCTGGCCCAATTAGTAGAAGGTCCACATTTGATAACTCAGGTGAATGTTTGACTGTATTAACTGGCGGTGTATGTTTATTTATTAAAATATGTTTTATCTATTCCTGCTATTTGAGCAGTTTTTCTGATAATCCTAAAATCTGAGATATGGATTATGATTGAATTTGAAATAGATGCTCTCTCAGTATTGGATTATTGTTCCAGTTGAAACAATATTCGTAGTTTCTTATTCTCAGAACATCAGTTGTCAGTTAATTATTATATTTGATATATTTATTATTTGTGTATAATATTTTATATTTAAGGTCTACCTGCTCCAGATGCTCAGACACGGGTATCTCGTGTAAATGAGAACACAAGCCACGCCTCCACAGATGATTCTGACCAATCAGATTCTGAGTATGGAGCTACAGGTGGAGTTCATCATGTAAATCTTGGTAAAGAAAACCCATTACTATCTCTTGGCAAATCTCCAGTGGAGGAATCAGCCAATCAGAACTCCAGGAATGAACATTCAACCAATCAGAACATTGAGGAGGCTGTTGTTATAGAAACAAGGAATAATGGGCATGATAATGTAGTCTTTGAGAATGATGATGAGGCTTCTGCTGCTGCTGATGATGATGATGAAGACTTTGATGTTGTTGATGATGACATCGTTTTTAGCGAACCTTCAAAAAAAGATGACAAAAAAGCTAATGGTGTGATTTAGTGCTGATTGTAAGCATTTTGTCATTAAGACATTTTCATGCAGGTGATATTTTAGGTTTGAAGTAGTGATTTATCAACACTCAATTTTTTGTACTTAGTTTTGGAAATGCATTAATTCAAAAAGTTGAATAATATATATACTCATTTGTACCATCATTACCACTTATTATCAGTAATGTTAAAAAGTCATAATTTATATACCATGTGTCCATTCTAATACATCATTATGCATCATCCCTTCAGTGTGCTAGCCCTTTATTTGTGTAAATAGAACCATCTTGATTTCAATGCATTTAAGATAAAAACGTGAAAGGGGCGGTTAGGAAATACTTTAGTATGAAATTCACAGACAAGTAATTGGGGTTAAAGTAAATACAAACCAGACTTCTTTCAGTTTTCATTCATCACTCAGGGCTGCCTATTTTTTTGTAGATTTGTGGGTTTCTGCGAAATTTGAGACTTCAAGGCCAATTTTTGAGAGCAATATAAATTTGAGGAGATATTTTCCGTGCGGTAACACTTTCACTAATGCTAGACAATTAACCCATCATATCAGTACATATTCATTTTAATTTAGACTGTACCTGGTACTTGGTAAGCTTTAGATTTTATCCTTATCATATGTAATCATTGTTTATAGATGTTTTCACGAATTTTCAGCTGATTTTCAAACAAGCTGATGGCAGCCCTGATTCTGTCTTTTTTGTTACTTAAACAAAATTATTGAAGCGCTGGGAGTTAACAAGTGACTGTATTATGTGGGATATAGCATGAGATTTGAAGAAATGAAATGATACTGTAAACATGAAAAGAAAAGTTACCACTTTGGGCACCAACAAATGGACATAGTGGTTACATTTCTTTGATATCTGAAACAGTGAACGGGGGGGGGGGGGGGCTGATAATATATCATCTTATTTGGTATATTTTCATCATAGAATCTAATGTCATATATATATATAGCATGATTAGCCTTGAATCATAATTGTATAGTAAATTTATTCTCATCATATAATCTTTGCTTTCATTTTCAATTGATGACATGTGATATTTTACAGATGTTATGACTGGCTCATATTTAGCTCTAACTTGCCTGTTTTCTAATGATAGTTTACTAATTGTTCCTTTGTTGCACAATTGGTTATTTTGTATTACTGTTTCATTGTGCAAGAAAGGTATAAACAAGGAACACTCATGTACAATGTACAGTCAAACCTGTGTTTGTGGCCAACTCGGAACAAAGGCTTTCCATACTTAAAAAAGTCTTGATTATTAGGAACAAAGTGACTTTCGTATAAAGGTCACCTTACAGTGAAGGCCTCATTAGTTCCTTTCCTAGGGTAGCCTTTGTTCACAGGATACAAAAGGTCGAGCATTCATTCTTAAAACATGTATAGTTATCAAATGTAAATTGTGTATCTCTTCTTTATATCATTGTTAAATGCTTAAGTTTGAGTTTTACTGTATGTAAGAAGAAGAACTTTCTGTTTCATTCTGTCTACAGAGACGTAAGTGGACATTTTTCATATTTATATTTTCATTAATGAGTTTTACACTTACTTGTTTGTGGTTTGTTGATTTCTGATATTGTTTATTGCATGATAACGACATGTTGATTTCAAAGATTTGTTTATTGCTACTGATATTGACTGTATATTTATATGCTAGTAATTATTGCAGTGACTTAATGCATGTTTGTTATTATAAGAAACTGTTACATTAATGTAAAAAGTCAGTAAAAGTGAGTATTGTTATATTTATTTAGAACAATTTTTTAGTGTTAGTAGTGTATTGATAAAAACCTTTAATTTGTTCAGCCTTGCTTTATTTCATAAATATTTTCAAATTTTACTCTTTGCATTACTTCTAAAAAACTATCTTACTATAATCATTCCAAATATATACATGTATACTTTAAATCATTATTCAGTAATTACAATGTTCCGCATTAAGTTGCAAGTGGGTTTTATTTTTTGACATTACAAAATATTATCATAGTTGTAATATACAGTAAACCATATATACTAGAGGTCACGTTTGGGACAAACCATTGAACCTAGTGACAAAGTTGTTCAATGTCAAGTTAAAATGTATAGAAATAAAGTCAAACCTGTGTTAGCTACCACGTTGGAATAAAGGTCACCCTAGATACTAGTATCCCACTAGACTAAATCCCATTATTGATTATTTGGTCAATTTTACCTCAGAATAAAGGTCACCTGTCAATATTGGCCATATTGTGTCTTTCCTTAGTGTGGCCCTTGTTCACAGGTTTTATGTGCTGACAAACTGTCCAACATATATTAAGCGGTTGTAAAGTAAGATAATCTTGATATTGCTGTGGTCACTAAATGTTGGTCTACTGTATCTGACATCAGTGCATTGAACTGTCAAGTATTCACTAGAATCTACTTAATCCAAAAAAAAAATTAATATAAATTTTTGTCATATTTGTTTAAATTAATTTAAACAGCTGGTCATATTTGTTTAATTTAATTTAAACAGCTGTAATTAGAATGAGACGGTGTTTATTTCATTTACATGTATTCAATGAAAAAAATTGTAACTTACAGCTGCTGCAGCTGTGTCCTTTGGTTTGTGACTGGACTTGTTACCAGCGATTCTGGTTTAAATGTTGGTAGCGGCAGGTCATATCCTTCCATAAAATTTGACAAAATTGTAGATTTTCCTCTATATGTGGAGAAGTGGCAAGATCCCTGTGAAAGGGCAAGTAAGTACTGGTTAGAATACAGCCCAGGAAAACTAATCAGATTTATAAACTGGCTGCTGTATATAACTAAAATATCGTTGAAAAACGGTGTTTAACCAATATTTAAGAGCAGTGAGATAACTGAAGCTATAAGTTTAACAGTGATAATTTACATCCTTAGAAAAAAAGAATGACAGTCATAAAGGGTCTTATTAGGAAATTTATTCACTTCATTGTAGTTGTTTCATTAGTTGTTTGTTTACTTTTAGGCCTAACTTTGCTCTTAATAGATAATCTTACATGAACAAAATCTCTTACATAAAGCATCATATAATTCTGATGGAATTGCTTAATAAATGAACAAACTAGGGTACATAAGCAATGAACAATATTTAAATGAGACCTATCAATGTTATAGCTAACTAACAATTCATTGTAGACATTTATAGATATTTATTGTATGAATCACATTACAAAGCTTATACTTATTTACTTCGTTGCATTACTTTGTATGGAAGCGTTTGTGGACTTCATTTATACCAGAAGTGGTACTGGAGAAAATATTATATATAATAAATTATATTGAATAAAATCTTGTTTCACAAATGTGTGTTATCTGCCTATCATATTCTATTAATTTTCTTAAATACAAGTTTAAAATCACATTAGAAATGTTTTATATGAGTTTAATAGATTAATATGTTCTGATGTAGTCTGATGAACGTTACAGAAGTTGATATTACCTGTACTACAAAATTTATGTGTATAATTATAATGTTATACTTATTACTTGTTGGTCATTTTGAATTATATTCCTCTCATTGAATGTATGTTGATAATTTGTGCAATAAAATTTACATTAAGACTTCCCATCTTATGCATCCATACTGGTAGAGACTTGATGGGGAAGTGGGTGAAGGAGAGATGGCATGGGTGGATGGGTGAAGGAGAGATGACATGGGTGGATGGGATGGGTGATGGAGAGATGGCATGGGTGGAGTGGGTGAAGGAGAGATGACATGGGTGGATGGGTGATGGAGAGATGGCATGGGTGGATGGGTGAAGGAGAGATGACATGGGTGATGGAGAGATGACATGGGTGGATGTGTGAAGGAGAGATGACATGGGTGGATGTGTGAAGGAGAGATGACATGGGTGGATGGGTGAATGAGAGATGACATGGGTGGATGGGTGAAGGAGAGATGGCATGGGTGGATGGGTGAAGGAGAGAAGACATGGGTGGATGGGTGAAGGAGAGAGATTGTGATTGAGGATAAGTGGAGGGGAGATGGCATGGTTAGGTGAATGCAGGAGAGATAACATGGTTAGGTGAGTGGATGAGAGATGGCATGGTTAGGTGAGTGGATGAGAGATTGCATGGTTAGGTGAGTGTAGGAGAGATGGCATGGTTAGGTGAGTTTAGGAGAGATGGCATGGTTAGGTGAGTGGATGAGAGATGGCATGGTTAGGTGAGTGGATGAGAGATGGCATGGTTAGGTGAGTGGATGAGAGATGGCATGGTTAGGTGAGTTTAGGAGAGATGGTATGGTTAGGTGAGTTTAGGAGAGAGAGATGGCATGGTTAGGTGAGTTTAGGAGAGATGGCATGGTTAGGTGAGTGGATGAGAGATGGCATGGTTAGGTGAGTTTAGGAGAGATGGTATGGTTAGGTGAGTGGATGAGAGATGGCATGGTTAGGTGAGTTTAGGAGAGATGGTATGGTTAGGTGAGTTTAGGAGAGATGGCATGGTTAGGTGAGTGTATGAAAGATGACATGATTAGGGGAGATGGTATGGTTAGGTGAGTGGAGGAGAGATGGTATGGTTAGGTGGGTGTATGAGAGATGGTATGGTTAGGTGGGTGTATGAGAGATGGTATGGTTAGGTGGGTGTTTGAGAGATGGTATGGTTAGGTGGGTGTAGGAGAGATGGTATGGTTAGGTGAGTGTAGGAGAGATGGTATGATTAGATGAGTGGAGGAGAGATGGTATGGCATGGGTGGGTGTGAGTGGAGGGATATGGTATGGTTAGGTGAGTGGAGGGGAGATGGCATGGTTAGGTGAGTGTAGGAGAGATGGGTGGGTGTATGTAGGAGTGATGGCTTGGTTATGTGAAGGGAGAAGAGATTGTGTGGGTGGATGAATGGAGAATAGCAGCATGGGTGGATGAAAGAGAGAATTGTGAGTGAGGAGATGGTGTGGGTGGGTGAGTGGAGAAGATATATATTTGTTTGTGGGTTTGAGGAGGGGACATGGCATTGTTGGGTGAAGGAGAGAGATTGTAAGTGAGATGGCATGGGTGGGTGAGTCGGTGGGGTTATGTGGCATAGTAAACGTAAGCTTAGCTTGAAGACTAAGGGCAGAGTAGAGATTGAACAAGGAGTAATGCATTGCAAGCACAAAAACACTCATTTAGACACCCGTCTCCCCGGATAAGATTTCACAAATTTCATGAAATTAGTTACTCAGTTTGGTGTATATGAACAGTATATTTTCAATAAACCAGAAGGTCATAGACCCAAGTGGCACATATTTACGTATACATTACATGTATGTACCATAAGAATTATCTCTGATACTATAAAAATACTGAACCCATATTGTACGTCATATCATATGTATTATTTCACATAATCACTTGAGTTAAAATAATTACTAATATCACCCGACATCAGTCGTGAGTACATTTCATTTTCGACACAGTCTATAGCTAATGATTGAAAATTTTCATAAAATTTGTTGGCTACAACATTCGGACTGCTTAGCAACCATGGAATATCTTTGGTACCATATATACACACATCCCGCACAAACTTTCCTCCACATTCAGAGTATGGTTGCCATTTGACTGCGCGTGAAATTAAGGATCTTGAAGAGATTGTATGTCCGTTATCTCCACCTGGGGCTTGTGGAAGATGATTCAATGTTGCCCAAATATGCTCATCGGGAACTAGTGTATCATTTAGCCAACTATACAACCTTTTAACAAGTTTTTCTGTCAGCATAAATTCAACAAATTTTCTAGCAAATAATCCGTAAGTACTTCCTTTCCTTATTTCAACATTTTCAAAA
The DNA here is from genome assembly GCA_964023205.1 of Lutraria lutraria. Classification (NCBI taxonomy): domain Eukaryota; kingdom Metazoa; phylum Mollusca; class Bivalvia; order Venerida; family Mactridae; genus Lutraria; species Lutraria lutraria. Next base: position 10,077,556 of record OZ026842.1, read on the forward strand.
ATTGGTGTCCTCTGTTCCGTTGTTCGTAATAAATGGTTTCCAATAATGTATGTTGATTGGCTATGTCTTTGTCGTGTAATTTCTGGTGGAGTTGGTTCGCTTTGAACGTCGTTTGTACCGTTTAGAAGTTTTAATATCTTGACCAATTCCAAATTTGTTTTCAACATGAATTCCTGTCCTGCAAGATTAATGTAATACTTCCATTTATGTCCACGCTTAATCATTGCGGTCATACATTTAATTTCTGCGTCGACTATCCTGATTGACGCGTATATCACATTCACACGGTCTTCAATCACAATTATGTTATCAAAACATTTACTTATTTGTTTAAACATGTTATAATTATCTACTGAAGACTTACTATCTACGTGAATACAATACAAGTTATGTTTTTGGTAAATGTACCGCAAAAGACGATGAGCTTGATTCGGGGTGTTGTGAATTTTCATTGCAAAGGCTAGCGGGAACCACATTTCCTCTTCAGTAACATTTTGTTTGCCGTATAAATACGAGTATCTTAAATCATTGCAGTCAAAGAACACAGAGTTAATGTCGCAGTCAGTATACCGTGCACTAACATTTAGAATAGACTTCACAGTTTCATAACCCCTATTGGTTATCATTGTGTAATTTTCTTGTATTGGTCTACTGTTAGTAACTTCTTCATTTATATTTTTGTTTAGCAATGATATACACTGTGATGTGGTTATGCCAAGGTATTTGTCCATGTTACATTTGATATCAGGCACATAGTTTAATTCTCCTGTTAGTTTAGGTATAATAGTGTTCTTCAGTTCTCCATCTTTTGTCTTAATTGCATACACATATTGGCCATATTTAAGCACTGCCTGCTCGACGATTTTGGAGTTTCGACTTAATGAAACGAATAATACAATAGTCAATGTGTATAGAGCTATCAATGTTCCGATCGCCAACACATGGTGTCTGCAGAAATTCCAAAACCCTATAATGGAAATACAACGGTTAATTTTAGAATTAAAACAAATCAAACACAATCTCTGAAAAATGAACTGATTGTTAATCAGCATTACCAGCATATTGACTGTAAATGCTGCTGCTAAACATAAAATATGAGAATGAATGGGTGGTAACAATTCTCTTCTTTCTCGACCTATAAATGTTTTTCAATGTGCATTTTAATACTTACGTTTGGATAAATTGCTCTCATTGAAAAACATGTGTTTCCATGTTAACATCGCGCAATAGATATCTAAACTTTGTTTCAAAACGACATGTTTTGACTCCAGTGTACTTTTTGTTTTACAACATATATGTATATGTTTATTTTGAAATTCAAGTCCATTAAGCCTTGCGGCCCATGAGGACAACATATTTACAGATATATACAGAACATATTAATAAAAGAAATGTAACGGAGAAGATACATTATAACATAATGTAAAAACTGATATTCGATAACATCTCCAAAATTTACATGTATGTATGAATGAGCATGTGAATAAATAGCGCAACAAATCAGTTGCAAGCATTCCTAAAATCTTCATTGAACTTTCGAAGTGGTAAAAACTTCACATGCTAGTTAAGCCTAGTTCGCACCAGTCTTTCAGCGGACGTACACCTAAGTGCTACCAATTCTTTGGTGAAACTTGATGGGTTTCGTACGACACCTTCAAGACCACAAGGGTTGCCGCAACATCGCAAACTAGATTTGTTCGACATGCATATTCTCCCAGTGATTTTAGGGTGATTTCTGGAAATCACAAGCTAGCAGCTGCGAATCATCTACACAATTAACGAACGATTTTACATGGTGTCTGGCGGGACCTAATTTCGATCATTAATTGTGTTTGACATACTAAAACCGTGCGGCACAACACGCTCATCATGCCACTACACTGCAGCTACCTTGCATTTTGTTGCAATGCTAACAAGACTGTGTACTGTGAAACACACGACGATCGACAATCGTGCCGCAGATCCGCTAAGACCACCTATCACACGATGTCGATTTCAAACACAACACCATTCCATCTAAAAAGGGGGATAGGACAAAAGGAACACCACTGCAGCTGCTGCAGTTCAGCCTGTACAGTCAGCAGAATCCCAAAAACGTGCATGAATCCAATCCAAATGACTATCGAAGTGAGAAGTTCGCAATGACGTACTGCACACCTGTAGGAGACCACTCTCGTCCAGTAGTTAAGTAAGCATCCCGAGTTTTACCAAAAGAAACATCGACGATACGCACTGTAAGGACCTGAAACTCATTCCGGTGAACGTATTTTTCAACAGAGAGGATGACGTCGTAAATTTCTTATAAAATCAATGAGACCATATAAATGACATGTGTATCATTGAACTTTGTCATAGATTCAAACTTTAGTCAATATACTATATATATAGTATGCACGCGTGCGGCTATCCTATACTTTCTGAAATTTAATGATCTTCAGACGTGGAACGCTTTTCAGATAGACCAACCTCATAATTAACATGTACACAGCAACTTCCCGACATAAAACGGTAACGTATTAAAATTAAAACAAACTTTGATTTAAATGGCGTAGAAGGTGCATAATTATTCCAGAACTGATCAGTAAAAGTCCACCAACACAAGTTTTGCATTGTATGGTAAATTATGATTTAATGACGCGATCCACAGTTCAGTTCAGTTTTATTCACAAATTGGCAAATACATGTAGTTGAAATTTACTAACATATACATACATATACGGAGAAAAATGCAATTATTACATTAAATAATTGCAACACATATGTCAGCAATGTAAAAACAAATATGTTATTAGCATAAATTTTCATAGAATTACGAAATTATTTTTTCAGTACACATGTGTTATATTTGTATGAAATAGCGGATATTTGTGTCCCCCATGTAATACAATACGAACACTAATTATCCCCGCACCCGTGGTAGTGAGACAGATGTTGTTTCGTTGTTTTTGTTGTTATAATTAATGTTGTTTCTGACAGTGATAAAGTGATATTTCATGCATACTAATTGATGTAACACATGTCTTTAATTGATGCGCTTTGGTTGCTATACTGCATTGACTTACAAGTATTGATAGTATTCGAATACATAAGTATATACATTTTTGTATGTATATATACTATTACAACAAGATATACACATAGATCTGGTAGTATTGATCAAAGTTTTATATAAATCTGCAGAATGAATTAAGACACTGTCATCAATTGCTTTAAAGATATAGAGAGGTACCAAAGTGGTCTTTGTAGACTTTGCTATGGGTACGGTGTTTGTGCAGGAATTGGTACAAAAGTGGGATGAACCGATAGCAGTCTATTGTGAAACCGTTTTGTATACATGGAAGGTAGAAGATGCCGATCTGTTTTTGGACAAGTTGAAATCTCCCGAGTCACGTAACGATGATATTGGTTACGCTGACCTGTTTGAACTTTGGACCCCCGAATTCGAAAATACTGTGGTGAAGATACGGTGACTATATAGCTGCAACTCCCGTCTTTATCGGTCACCAGACTCCTGTCGTGGGATACGAAGTGTACCGCAAGCACTGTAATGCTCACAGGAACCTTAACACCCAGTCTTTTGAAGAACCCATACCAGGACCTTCACATTATGAACCTAACATTCAGACAGAAGCTAAAGACGTTGAACAAATAGATGGCGGTGATGGTCCCTGCAGACTCAAAAACCACGCATAAGGTCAGGTACAACGATCAGTAGCAAGGAGCCTCAGCCATGCTGTTGCCGTTCCATTAACTGCGGCTGTGAAAATGAATATAGGAAAAATGTGGTAAGCTAGAGAACGTACTACAGAGCTAGCGGACGGCTCATCTAAAATTTGTATATATTACATGTGTTCTCCTGCACTTTTTCAAATCAGGGGAAAATAAGCGGTTAGTCCCTATCATGACTTAAGTGTTACGTCACGCTAATTGTAGGCTGACGTTAATACAAATAAGATGAATATTAGCGTGACGTAACAATTTCAACAACGTTATTCATGATGTTCGAACTTTACTATATTGCAATTTTGTGAAAAATAATGCGCGATGACATATTATTTTTATATTTTATAATTGCACGTTAACATCTCCACAATATTAATATGTTATTCATTAGTTGATTGAATCTACTTCCGTTTACCAAAAATACACTGAAATATAGTTCGGGGTCAAAATTACGGGTGAAAAACGGACGTATTTTTAGTGCTTAACGTTCCCCCAGGAAAATAGTGACGACAAAACCCTATTAAAACTTACATGAGCTTATTCCGCAGATAGAGAGCTTGGAGTTGGTGTATCTAAAATTACCATTGCATTATGTTTGAACCAATTTTGCATGTAAAACGTCGATTTTACACCTCTGACATTAAACGTGGCGTTGCTAGGAAACAGGTAGGAAAACAGAAAAAATAAAACGAACAAAAATCGGGGAACATGCTATACTACCATTGTGCAAAATTTCAGAACAATCGGAGAAATTTTTGACCCAATACGTCGTGGAAAGGTCGCATACTACCTTAAAGGCTTATGGCGTGGAATATATGTTTTAATATGTCTACCACGCGTACGGAGGCATTTATCCAATCGAATGTTCAAAGACAGGATAAAAGTGACGCCGTTTTCAACTTCACGGGTAGGAAATGGAGGAATACCGCCCATGCAACGTACGTGGACATTTTGCATTGAGCGTGTTTACGGTTCCGACAGCTCATGCTAGACGCCACCAAGGTGGATCCCTCCAGCACCTGACCATCGCCAGCATCTGCATGGGTATTTTTAAATCGATAAACTGGCAGGTGGCGTAGATTCCAAACAGGGTATATATATATAGGTAGGTCGGGAATTTTTTGGCTCTTGAATGCGTGTGGTAAGGTAAAGAAGTAAGAACATGGATGTACCGTCCTCGGGCCTAATAGAAAGTCTAGGGACGCGGAGAAAAATTAAGGTTGATCGGGGTGTATTTTTAGATGTGGGTATTCCCAAATTGCAGAATTATCTGGCTCTTGCTAATATGATAATGCTAATAATAAATAAACGATTTATCTTTAACGTCTTTTCATCTATTCTTGACATGATGTATGAAAATAGCTTATATACGAAATACGGAACGTACTTAAGAACAAAATTTATGCATGCTATCTATATATTTTGACCCCGGCCTGAATAAAAAGTTCAATAGAGAGAACAGTACTTTTTATATAAAAACTACAATTTACCAGCTGAACTTGAATGAGCTTCTATTTCCAAATTGTTGTTCTCGTCAAGGACTTAATTAATATGTCCTTGTTCTCGTAAAAAACTTGGCATTTCATCACTGAGACTATTTGCGCAGTACTGGTTTAATATGCGTATCAGTATATCGTATCAGTAGCGCAAAAATCGGTTGTACGACTTGTTCCGGAATGTACGGCCTTTAGCCAATTTTGTTTCAGAAACTTGCGTAACACTAAACCGATACATGATGTTGAGGAATTCGGCCAACATGTGAAACCGAAAGTTGCTTAACTGAGGATTAATAGTAATAACTAGTGACTTAAGATGGATGAATCTTTGAAGCATCATAATCCCAACCCACTTTTAAGGGCAAATCCTTTTTCAAAATTATTTTACTGGTAAGTATAAGTTTTATAAATGTCATTTCTTCGCATTCGTCCCCAATTTTCTTCGTACTCGGTGGAATGACAACACTAGAGATTATTTATATGAACATGATTTGAGTAAAATCGTATGATTGGTATCATCGAATGGTTATTGATAGTCATGATAAGTCAATTAAGAACTAAACAGTAGGCCATCGATAATAACTTAAATTTGTAAGTAGGTGAAACTTGATGTTTTTAGAGCCAATCTTTGTGGTGGTTTCCATATTTCCTAGATCTGGGTACCATAACTAAATTGGTCTTCTTTATTTCAAAGCATTTACGAGAAAATTTTTGAAACTAAGGGTAGTTTGAAACGTCGGCAAAATATTTGATGCCTTTCACCTGTTGAAGGTATAGTTTTAGGTCATGTTGATAGATTATACTATACTTCATCGCTCTGTACACTACGCGACTCAGATGGAGTCGTTTTCCTTTTAGCGTTTAAAGATCAAGTGGCTTTGACGATGAACTGCAATGTCCTAATACATTACATACGTATCATCGTCAAAGAGTGAAAGACCTTCGACTTTCAGTTTCCTTACTTTTCCCTGCTTCTGATTCCTATTTTTTTTTACAATAAAATACTGGTAAGTTTAGTCATCATATGATAAATTCTTGAATTTTATATTCATAGTTTACGAAGAGATGATTCTCACCCAAATGCTTTTGTAATCAGTAATTAATTTATTTATCTGTTGTCTAAACTCTAATAGCCCATTTACCAGCTTTGGTCATTTCAGAGCCACCCCAGAGAGAGGGGAGATAAGGCACTGGAGAGCTGGGTATATTTATATATCGCGATTCTTTTCTAATAGTTTTTCCTGGTTCTTTATCATGCCTGCAGGTGTAAAGCATTGATGTTTGCCTCACATGATTATGCGATTTTCTTGACATAGCTCTTTTAGTCATTATAAAACTTTGTAAGATGTAACACTGATGGTATGTTCATTAGGGAAAGTTTGGTGTCAAAATTTACACTTTATAGTTTAAATTTAGAACTTACAATAATGCACATATAATTTTTTATGAAGTGTTATTCGAGAGGCTCACAGGGAAGATTGGTCCTATAGATGCCTAACTGTGTTGCCTTTAAATAAAGTTTTTATTATGATAATTCAGGGCCCTAGCTGCACTTTAGGGGAAGGGGCCTGGGGCCCTCAGGTAGGGGAATTTCGCGTCATTTTGATGGAAAAGGGGAATTTCAGGGAATTTTTTTCAACTGCTTTATAACCCTGCAATAAGCATTTTAAGCTTAAAATGGCTGTATTTAGATATATTAAATACATGAAATATACAATTAATCAAAGAATGATAACTTAATATCAACCATTTATTATGGCATTTAAGCAAAAAAAAAAAAAAAAAACTTTTTTTTTTTAGGGGAATTTTTATCAAAAATAGGGGAAAAAAGTATGTTTCTAAGAGGGGAATGGGGCCGAATTTCGGCCCCAAAAAACGTCAAATGAGGGCCCTGTAATTGATTATATATTTGTCCCTAATTCAAGTAATTGAATGCAATATTTTTTTAGATTACCCCAGGTTTTGCTATAGTAAGTCAAATTAATTAGTTATTATGCTGTCTGGTTAGATTTTGGGTAGATTATTGGAATTACTTTGAACAGTTTTTTAAACGATTTCGGATAAACTTTCCATGAGGTTTCAAACTTTGATTGTCACATTTTACATGTATTTATGAAACTTAGTTCCTGTTATATATAAAAAATCACGGCTAGGCAGATCTAGCATTTAAGACGGGGGGGGGGGGGGGGGCTGGTCCGGGGAGCACCCCTTGAATCTGCTAGTGAATCAGATATGATGGCCCTTCTATTCCCCTCGTGAACTTAGTGTCATGCACTTGTTAAGTATATAAGCCTTGTAGGCTTTTTCAAGTTTTTGTGGTTGATTTGTGTGATTGATACTTATATGGATCTAGGTAATTAATTAAATTGTAGTAAGGATGAAATACTAACTAGTATCTTAAGCTGTAGTGTCTTTTTGAAATTTAAGTGTGAATTCTTACAATTTGCCTCATTTCATTAGGAGAAAACAATGTTTTTTTTAAAGTTTTTTTGTTGATAAATTAAAAGTAATAGAAATTATAAGGATTGACCAATGCACAATTTGTCTTTAGTAGCTTTTCGTCCTTTCTTGTAGGTCAGCAAGATTAGATAATATTGTCTTAGCAGAAAGGCTAGGATTATATTTCTCAACGATTTGTTATATAAACTATTTTGGAAGCTATCTGATAAGGCCTGAACTCTTCATGAGTCAAGTTGAGTTTTCAATATTTGCTCAGAGATAACTCGTCCAAAGGTCATAAAATTAGAACAGTCTCCATGGCAAGCTCAATGCTCAATTTCATTCTTGATGTATCTTTGTTGAAAAGATATATATATATGTCTGCATATTTTTTTATACATATGTTCAGATCTATAATACAGGGTTCTCAATAAGTTTGTGACCAACAGCCTCAAGGCCTACTAGGGGAGTCCAGGCATTTTCTAGCAATATTCTATAAACTTTTGAGATTCCTAAGCGGCCCAAACAAATTTCTAAGCGGCTAAATTGGCCTGAAGCCTGCTGTTATTGAGAAACCTGTGATGCTGATAAAAGAGCTAATGATTATTATTATCATTGTTTAATCATAACTAAGTAAGTAATATCAAAAAAAGAAAATATGAGATTTAAGCTCAGAGATCATTCTTAACTTTGGACACTTTAAAAATGTAACAGCCTAGTTAGTGGTTAGTGTGCTGAACTTATATCTCAGGAGTTCAGGCTTGAACCCTCGTCACTGCAGCTCATATTTGACAAAGATGTCAATTTTCCACCAAATGTGGAGCCGGCGACTGCAAGACTTCTGATTGGGCCAATTAATTTGCCTATAAAGCTTAAAATTGGTATTAAAATTTAAATCTATTAAATGTGGAAGGGTTTTCAGTAAATCATTAAATGATTGATTGCTTGGTCTAAGTTGTGATGAAACTTAAATTCGTCTTAATTTTCTGTTTCTGTAATTAATGTAAAGTAAAGTGCTTTTTCCTTGTAATTATTTTAAGTTATGGAGAAAACACATCATCTTGAGTGCTTTGTGTGATTGTGACTAATATATTACCGGGTATTGCACAATTCATGGGAAATCGATTTTGTTCATCTATTGTGTATTGTAATTGGACTTAAGTTGACCAATTATAATAGGTGAAGAAAATATATTTTTTAACTGAAAGTTTGACATAAAGTGTCCGTGGATGTAGTATGTGTCATGTGACATGATAAGCATGAGAATATAAATACACCAAACAGTGAAATGTACACAAAACATTGAAATGACTGCAAAAAGGGCTGCTTTCCCAAGTCATAGTCTCCCTTGGTTACATGCTGTTGGCTGGGATGTCATACATTAAGCACCACTTGAAGATGTTATTGGTCGTTTTAGAAATAAAGCAAATACAGCAGGCTTAAGGAAATACAAAAAAAAATACTTTTTTTATTCATTTATTTTCATATGTTTAAAGTCTATATCACATAGTATGTTTTAATATTCAACTGTTTGGAATAGTGTTGTTATTGGATCATACTGTTGATACATGTTTGAATCAACTTTCATTTGTGTCTAATAAACAGTTCAACTAGTGACTGACATTGATTTCTCTTAATAAAAAAAAACTTTATGCAGATGCATGGTGGATAATTTAGTACATGATTGTATAGTAGTAGTACCAACATCCACTTTACATGAAAGTTAATTGACTTTGAATGTTTTGTTTAAAGTGAATTTTTTTGCTAGCCTTCAAAAAGACTGTAGGATGATGTACATGTTGCTTAAAATGACATGTTTTCCATGCTACAGGGTGTTCACTAGACAGTATAAGTTTAGGGTCAAAATTGACCCTAAACAGGTAATAATTTGAGACTACATAGTAACAATATACTGCTAATGATTATACAAAATGTAATACTTATTATAGCAAATTTGACCCTTTAGTATAATGTAGTATTGTACGTCAAAGTCTTCCGAGTCAGAAGCTATATTTTATTAATGTCATTTTAAGATTCATGAAACCCTGATGCTTGAAAGAATATTCGACAAATATCAGTTAAAACACAGATTAGCTTTTGGGCCTGTTGGCCATGCAGGTTAATTGGCCACAAACTTATTGAGAACCCTGCTGTGAATAACTGTCAATGATTATTAAGAATTACTGATCTCTTAATAAATGCTGCCTGGTAATAAAGGCCACATATTGTCCTTCCTAATGGTTATACCTTGGTTCACAGGTTTGACAGTACATGTAATAAACTGTCAAAAAATCAAATTCTGATGTTCCTGTTTCCTCTAATAAAACAATGCAAAGCTGTCGATCATTATGGTCAGAAAGTTCTGGTTCCGTGACTTTTAAAAACTAGGAGCCAGGGGATGCAAGTTCCTAGGTCAGGACCAAAGCAAAGCCCTAGCATTTTGGGTTCAGTGAGTCTCTAGTCCCTGTAAGCCCCCCAAAATATTGGCATTTAAAGACTTTAATGACTGTAAATTAATTTTATGTTTGTGCTACTGTAAATGTGTGTGCAACGAATGTGTCTATACAGGTACGACATTTGATATACCTAAAATTATACTTAATTTGACAAGATATGTTAAACCAGATTTTTTTTGCATTTCCTTATTTGTGTCCCACGTAATAAATTTGCTGAATGAATAATATGTGACAAGTATTTACAATGATGTAATAGATACTAAATGTTATTATGATATTTCATAATGTAAATATTGTGTAAATATAAAATACTAGTAAATGTAAACAAACTATAGGACAATACCCTATTGTTCGATGTTAAGACTTAAGTATATATACAGCATTATAATGAAGTTTTAATTAGTCTATATTGCTACATTTTGTACGTCTTTAAATTTATAGTTATATATTCATTCAACTGTTACAATATTGAGTGTCAGTATGAAGTTCTTGACTCACAGGAAAAGTTTGTTTTCCTATTGTTTAATATAGCAAGTTCTATAAATACAATGATACAGAATGAGTTAGTGTTATTTATCCAGTCACTTCATGCAAATTCGACCAGATAACAGGGTGCTGGATAAACTTTGCTTTATTAGGTCACCTGACCACATGACTTGTGATAAACCGTCACCTGACCATGTGACCTGACAGACTATTTTTTATGACAGAGTTGCCGGTTGAAATTCAGTGCCCGGGGGTGCAGTTTTCCTAGCCGAAATGAATTGAGGTTGATCGATAAATGTTCTACGACTTACCTGCGTCTACATAACGTTATCAAGATGTCCGACGTAGTTGTTTATCGTGACGTCATTGAATGAACGTGACGTTATGCGCAGATTAATGAGAAAGTAACTAAATAGTCCCGAGTTTTTTCCCTTATTTAAGCAAATTTAGTTACTGGATAAATAGAATAATAGGTTAGTGTCGTGGATTGAGTAAAAGTTTATCCGGCTCGGCTGCGGAAATTATCGGATTCGCCTTCGGCTCACCTGATAAATTCCTCCGCCTTGCCAGATAAACTTACTCATCCACGACACTAACCTATTATTCTCTATATATTGGTCAGGAAAAAAAGATGTGTTCTCATTTTACTGACCATCATATTTTATTGGTTCAGTCCCTGATGTCTCTTTAGTAAAATCCAAAGTATGCAAAGTGTACTTTGCATTACTTTAACTATATAATGACTTCAAATTGACTTGATTTTAAGTACAATTAAGTAAAATGATATTTTTGGTCAATGCTTGTTTTAAATTCGATATCAAAATTCTACTAAAGGTCAAGATTTGTTCTTATAAACAACCTTTTTTAGAACAGGTAAAAATGTGGGGATATTAGTAAACGATATTGTGTAATCTGTTGTCAATTTGTTCTTGTAGATAAAAATAATATGACTCGGTTTCTCTGTTTTATCATGGTATTAAATTTAATCTATTTGCCACTTATAGGTTCGGATTTTATCTGAAAAAGTAGCATCTAAGTGAGTTACTAACCTCAATTTAAAATAGTACAAAAATGTATCCGGTCCTTAAAATGATCAAACTGTGTGAATAAATAGCTGTGTTGTAATACCACTATCTGGAGAGCAGAGACAATTATTCACCCCATGTACTGGTTTTAAATTTAAAACAAAAACTAACAATAGTTCATGTAGTCCATTTGATGAGTCTGTTTGTGCCTTTGAGATATTTGTCCAAATTCAGTGTCAACTGTTAGTGTCACCTATTGGCTAAAACTTGTTGAATCTTTATTTTTCTACAACTTTCGATCCAATCAAGTTGATTATCAATTAATTAGGTTATTGTTTAATACATAACTTCGATATGGCCATCCATCTCTTGTTGGTGTCCGTATTGGGGTAACTGTTTTAATGGTTAATAATTGTATTACTAAAGAAAGTAACTGAACCGCATGAAAGGAGTGCAGCTTTGACAGTTTAATAAAATTGAACAATACCATAGTTTCTGTTTATTTTGTGGAAAAGGGTATGTTCTGTTATATTGTGATTAAAATGCATGTGCATTGGACAATGGGTATAACAAAGATTGTACAAATTATGAAAAGTTACATAGAATCTCACCGAAGCAAAGACTGAATGCATAGACCTTGAAATTAGGCAGCTTTGACAGTTCAATAAAAGCCACATGATTCAAGGACTTTAGATGAATTAATTTGTTTGTATTGTACATACTAAGTTTCACATAATTTGTATGGTAGTACCTATCTACTGTAATATAGTACATAACTTGTTTATACTAAATTCATTAATTGTCAGTTGATGCATTTCATATGAATAAGAATATAGGGAAGTATAGGTATAAATTTAAAAAAACAACATTTTTTTAATCTCACCTTTCCCATACAAGTGTTATGTTTCTATGATATATGAATATGGAGTAGAAAACAATGAATCTGATATTATTTGGTGCATTTTAGCTAGACTGTAAATTTCTGTTTTTTGAAGAAAAAGTCAAGCTATTGTGATCACTACGTCATTTGCGTCTGCAGCGTCTGCGTCTGTGAAAAAACTTTAATGTAGTTCACAACTCAGAAACCATTAGGGGTTACAGCATGAAACTTCATACTCAAGAAATGGAAAGATCTCACTGACTGACTGAGGTGGTGAACAGTCAAGCATTAGCACTGCTTGTGGCGCTCTTGTTTTATGTATTAGCAGATTTACAGTATGTTTTATTACAGCATTATATTCTTTTGATACTAGTGTATTGATTGGCAAAAGAAACAAGCAGATTAGTGAGCATATGAATTGATAAAGAAATGTTATATTTATATAAATATAATCACTAAGTAACAAATGTAGTTGCTTAGGGGAAGAGCTCCTAAGTAATAAATCTCATGTAGCAGTTATTAATCTAAGAACTTGTTTTATTATTAACATGATAGGGTACAAACATATTGTAACTCTGCAGGTGGATGAACCCACTGTTCAAGAAAGGATATGCTAGACAATTGGAAGTTGAAGACATGTATAATGTCATGGAGGAAGACCATTCTGATAGACTTGGTGAAAGATTAGAGAAGTATGTAGTGTCCCTGACAACATGCACTTCACTAGCAGGCCTACAGACCGATAGGAAGCAATTTCTCATGGGGGGGATTATTTTATATTTTGTCTGACAACAGGGAGGGGATGATAGCTCATCTTAATTACGGTTACAGCAGAAATTATTTGGCATCTGACCACCACTAGCCAAACTAGGTTCCTACAGGTCTGCCTAGTGAACTATGATATTACAGATAGTAGCTTTAAGTCTGTATTTTATGTAATCAATTGCAAAGACTGTGTGCTTTCTTATATATAACACCTGCTTAATTTTGAGAAAAAAAATATTGAGGAGCTTTTTTTTACCATAACAAATATTGCTCTACAGGGTTAACGTGGTCTTTAAATTTCATAGAATGTTTTAAACAGTTTGTAAAAAAACAAAGTATTTTTGTAAATGCTTTGTCATATTATGAAATAATTGTACCTGTTAGAATGTGTTAGTAGATTAATTGTGGTATTTGTTACTTCAGAGAATGGCTTAAAGAAGTTAAGAAATCAAAAGATGGAACATCAAAGCCTAGTTTGTTCAAAGCCTTAATACGAATGTTTGGTCTAGAGTACATGTTGTTTGGAATTGTGCTGTTTGCTGAGGTAAAATAATACCCTAAGTATGTGACATGAATATATAAGAAGGCCTCTTTGTCAAGACTTTCTTGTCTGCATTAATGTCTTTCTTCAGAATTGATTTAATGTGTTAGAGACTGTAAATTATCCTGAAGTTTATACAAGATTGACAAATTTACTTACAGACCAACCTGTGTAAAATTTCCTCATGTCAAATTATGAAATAAACAGTTTGTGGTTACACATCCTGAAATTTATACAGTGGGGAGCCTGAGGTTGGTAGTCATGTTTCTTGTTAACATTATGAACTTCTACAGGAAACAAAATTGTGGACCTCTACCAAGTTTGTTCAAATTATGGCCATGGGGTAAAAATATTGGCTCTGCCCTAGGGGTAACTTGATTATAAAATAGTCCAATATAGGCAATTTTTAGAAAATCTTCTCAGGAACTACAAGGCCTTGAGCTATGATAATAGGTATAAAACATTGTCCAGTAGACCTCTACCAGGTTTGTTCAAATCTTGGCCCTGTGGTCAAAATGGACTCTGGTCAATTGATTTTGCTATCTTTGCAGTCTTTTTTCAGGTGAGCAATTACAGGGCCATCATGACCTGCTTGTTTTAAGGATGGCCTTGGTGATGTTAATGATCTATGAAAAAAAAAATTATACATCTTCAAATGTTTATTTGTATTTCAGGAAGCAACTAAAGTTATACAGCCTTTATTACTAGGTGGCCTGATTCGATACTTCACCCCTGAATCAACCATTACAACAACAGAGAGTTACTTATATGCTGCTGGTGTCAGTCTGTGTGCCATTATTATAGCTATAGCACATCATCCCTATTTCTTTGGTGTTCAAAGGATTGGCATGAAAATGAGAATAGCCTGTTGCTCGTTATTGTATAGAAAGGTATGTTGTACAATTGCTCATCTGTTTAAATGAATATCAAATATATGCAGGGTTTTTTGACACTTGAAATTAGTAGAAAATAAGGATTCTGACTCTTGAGAATTTCTACTAATTTGCTATAATAAAAGTAAGAAATTTTGCTGAATTTTCAAATCATAATCAGCCAAGGGTCATATTGGACCTTCCACTTTTGACATTTAATGAGAACCCTATAATGTAGTGGTATCAGGGTCAAGGAGACTGTCCTCTGGATCCCGGTGCAGAGGATTTGGTTCCAGTCTTATTGATAGATTCAAGAGTACTGGCTTTATTACCACACTGATAGTGTTCTGACAAGAACAAATATTAATGTACACATAAAAAAACCATTTACATGTCTGACACCTTTTAAATCCCATGGTCCTGATAAGTGACAAATACTGACTTATATCTATGGAAACAGTCAGTCTGGATGATTGCAGAAACTATAAGAGATAGCAATATGAAACTTCATAGGTGGATAGATCTCACTTAGACGGTTCACAGATGAGGGTTGGCACTTTATTTACTTAAGCATCCAAATAAACTTTCCTGCCTTCCTTTTGAAGAGTTGTGTGCATAACAATATACTTTTCTTCCTCCATAAAGAAGAGTTTCCGTGCTACAAGTATTGTGTCATTTTAACACTCTAGTTTGCTAGTTTGTATATTGATTATTGATGAAAGTAGTGTTTTCATGTTTATCAAGTATTTTATAGATAGAAATAAAGTCCTGCTGATAATTGTCTGTATGTTTGTATCATTGATTTAATGAGAACATCGCCTGCTCATATTATTGGTGTATCAGGAACTCTATTGTCCTGTGTTAATTACCAGTGTTTATAACTATAACTATGGTACTTAATTAAGGAATGGCTTATCAGCTGTTTGCTGCTTACAGCTAGTGACACTTACGACTGAATGAGTTCAATATTGGACCATTCAAATACTTTGTTTGAGTTACGCTACCTACTCACCAAAAACGACCCAACCCAACTTTTTTTGGTCTATTGAGTAAATTTTTTTCCAATATATAAATAGCATTTTGACAGGTATTTTGTGTTCAGTATAAAAATAAATTGTAAAAATGGTATATTTCCTACCTTCCTACCCACTGAAAATTCTCTGGGTAGGGTTATCCCAAACAAACATTTATTAAGGATGGCCTTGACGTAAATTATTCTCTGCTATCTTTACCTAAGACATGATAACTTGAGAGTTTCATCTGATCTGTTATGGTCAATTTTCTAGTACAAAATCTTGTCTGGAACAATTATAAGACATTAATTAACATCATGACCAAAGATCAAAGTGTAACTTGAATGATGTTAATTTTCCATTTATGGTCAATGATTAATCATTGTCATGAAAAATACTTCATTTGCCAAGGAAATTTTTTTCTTTATAGATGAAATTTCATAACACAGTTTGTTCTACCGGTACTTAGTTATTTTAGCAATTGTACATAGGAATATTGATGACTTATTAACATGATAAAGTCAATATAAGTCAGTTATTTATTTATCTGTTGTTATAATGGCCCAGTCTAGAGCTATATGGTCATTTCTGAGCTGCCCCAGAGAGAGAGAGAGAGAGAGAGGGGGGGGGGGGGGGGAGAGAAGATACAGGAGAACCAGGCATTTATATCCCTGATATTTTCTTATAGTACCAGTATGTTCTGGTTCTTTATACGGTAATGATGGTAATACCCCATGTAAAGCACTGATGCTTGCCTTGTCTTTTTTCCTGAGATTTTTTGGACACAAATCATTAGTTGGGATGGGGACATTGAAAAAGTGTAAGGAAATGATTAAGACACCACTCTGCTAACAGTTATTGACCTCAGAATTATATCCATAGTTTAGATCAACCTGAAGCTTCAGATCTTGGATAATCAATCTGTGAGTTGTACTTAATGGCTTGATGCTGACAGCTAATTTCTTGTGATAGAAAATCTATTATGTTGTATAATTAACTCATCGTGTGCACTGAGATAGCAAAGTTCTGTGTCTGATCTGATTGCACATTCATGGGTGAAAGCTTGTTTGAATGTATCAGAATTGTCATTATTAGCCGGTCCAGATTGAGCTAGTTTTTATTGTTTCCACAACAATGAGATTAAGAATACCAGTATTTTTAAATTTCAACTCTGACCCATTCCAATGAAATCTATTTAACTTTAAGCTCAGTACCAGCAAAAATTATAGTCTGGTAGTAATAAAAGGTAAGATGAAAGTGCAAAATGAAATTAAAAGAGTCTTTATCACTCTGCCGGTGAATATCACATCATATTTAATGGCTCACTTGTCAATAACTGTATGATATTGACTAGATCGATGAAGACAAGAAAAAGAATTTCTAGAGAAAAAACACATACAAAAAGATCCCACCTTCTGATGATTTTTAAAACAAAACTTGAATAACGAATTCATACTGTATCTAAGATTGTTTATTTCAGTCATTACGTTTAAGTAGCGAAGGTCTGGGTAAGACAACCACAGGACAGATTGTTAATCTCATGTCAAACGATGTAAACAGATTTGATCAGGTCAGTGTATTTTATATACTTCACTCCTGAAGAGTTACAAATGTTTTCAAGTAAGCCAGTGAGCTTTGTTTCCTTTATTTTCTGAAGAGTTGCAGCCCAGGAAAAGACTATGATTAAAATACCCTGGTGAGGCTAAGTTAGTTTGCTGTAGTCAGTGTAAAGCCACCAAAACTTGAGTAATTATAAGATTATTCAATGAATGAAGGAGTGGCATATATTTTTCAGGCTGTGATATTTCTCCATTTTCTGTGGGTCGGACCATTAGAAGCTATAGCCGTGTTGGTAATATTATGGAGAGAACTTGGACCATCAACTCTGGCTGGTCTAGCTGTGTTGTTGTTACTAGTACCAGTCCAAGGCTGGATGGGAAAACTATTCTCTAAATTCAGGTACCAGTCTATACAAGATATGTTCAGAATTTCAAAATAATGTACTGTATATAAATATTTTACCTCATTTCCCTAAAACTATTCATTACTCATTATAACATGATCCTGTACAAATTAAACAAAATATACAGACATACAGGCCTTGTTCTTGCCTAGTATGGGTCATTCTTTGGCATGATGTATATATTCAGGACATATGCCCGATTTTCTAGACTAGACAATGTTATATAAGGTTAACATAATGAAGAATGCAGTCCGGCTCTGTCCATCTGTTAAGGATTTTCAGATTCAAATCTGACCTTTAGACCTCCATCCTTTGTCTTACATTGGTCCCTAAACATTGTTTTATTCAGCAAGTTGATACTTCAATTTTATTGATATTTTTTTTTTTTATTATTAAAGACAAAAGACAGCTAAGTTTACTGATGAACGTGTTCGCCTTATGAATGAAATCATAGCTGGCATGCGTGTAATAAAAATGTACTGTTGGGAAAAGCCATTTGGCGACCTTGTTAGAAAAGTTCGAAGGTAAGATTTACAAAATTCTTTACCCACTTGCCCTAAAGATTGTATGATATTAATATGAGGACCTTTGAGATTGAGCATAAATGACCTTTGAGAATTTGAGATCATTAAACTGACCTTTGAGAACATTCTAAAGACGTAGCCTTGACATTGGTCTAGAGATATGAGATTTGAGATTGTTCTCAATGGCCGGTAATTGCTTTGATCTCAATTAGGTCATGATCATATTGATGACATGCATGATATACATTACATGCACATGATATGATTATGAGCAATTTCTACATTTTGTTTGAAAAGTTTGCAAAGGGAGGTAATCACTGGTTATTTTGAATACATGAATTTTGAAGGGAGTTTTCTCCCTTTTATTTGAAAATGATCATTTGCATTAATTCTTAATAGACAATTTTTAAGTGTATCAATCTATGTACTTCTGAAACATGAAATCATGAAATTAGTTTTCATGGGTGTAGTTTATGTATTCTTAAAATGTTATCTACTCTTCAATGATACAAAATGTAGAAACATCTGGCTCATAATATTATCACTTCTATACTTATATGACAATATTCATACTGACAGTTTGAGAGGCACATAGATAAATGAAATATAAATCTGATATGAGTAAATAACTACATGAGTTACTTAATATACATGTATCACTTTTCTGATATAAATAATCATGAGATGTAGCATTATATGGTATATTTATCTATACTCTCTCAAACTGTCACGTACATGGTTTTGATTATGTATGTATTTTATTACATTGGACTGATGTGAAAATTGGTTTGGAAGAATTATAATATTGAATGTAATATAATTCTGATTAATGATTATAAGTCTATTACTATGTTTAAAGACATAGAAGTATCTATATTACATACCCTTTTACATGTAAATCACATAAAATAATATAATTCTTTCCAAAGTCAAATGTTAGGGCTGAAATTTAATATTACTTGGGCTCAGAAGTTGCACATATTATATAATATATTCCATATTGATTATATTACATATTCATTAGTTGATAAGTGGATCATTGTTAATACTTCCAGTTAACTTTCTTACCATCATATTTTGTTACTTACACAGTATATATGTACTGTGTATACTGTGAACATAATTCATAATAAATTATGAAATACTACCTACATAATTATTGTGTTTGATCGATCCTTATAATGTTGGATAATTTGGAAAAGAATTTACCGTATTTTCATATTTATAGTTGATTACATATCCTGTCTTTATGTGAATTCAACCAAATTCATAGATCTAGTGAATTGTACCTGTGTTGATTTTTCTGCTTTACTTTGAAGATCAACTATTTTTACTTAATTTAATATTTGATGAATCCCTCCGCATGTGGCAAATTTGCCTTAGACTAGCATAACATCGTTTGAGTGTATTCAAAAATTTCTGAATTTTACAATTTCTGTCTGGTGATTTCGAAAGCTGAAGTAGCAAGATTTGGTTGGAAACAGTTAACTCCATTATTTTTATGGAACTTATGATATATACGTTGACTAGGAAATTTTGTTTTGGTTGTTTTCACTGAAGCGTGGATATAAAATGAACTATCAGGGTATACATAATCATATGACTGAAATATATTCTCTCCAGTCCATTAGGAAAACATGTCTGCTATAAAAATCATTCCCATATCATAAGTTCTGTTTGTATAGCCATGATCTTGGCCCATTCGTCAGTGTGCTTCGGGTTCCAATTCCATTCTCAGCAGATTAGATACCTTTCTTTGAAAATTTGACAAAAACACCAATTTTACTCCATTTGTTGAGAAGTTGCCAGCTCCTTGAGGAAGGGTTTGTTAGTACTGGTTAGATTACAGTCCAGGAAAACTGGTTAGGTGAATCGGTCACCATATAACTGAAATATTATTGAAAATCAACAATAAAACCCACCAACATGATATGCTCGTATAATTACTGGTACATCAAATGATCCTATTCTCTTTGGTTTAGATTGACACTTATGAAGTCAAATATTTGACATGAATTTGGATACAGTACACTGCTATTGTTATTAGCACTTTATTTAATTAATTTGACACACTGACAAGCTTGTTGCTTTGTCGCTTGTTGCAACATGTACTTGATTATATATTTTAGTCATATAATTATATGCTGCCAGCCACCTTGTGTATATTTTTTTTGTATCAACAATAGAGCCATCCTTAAAAATATATTGTTTGTGGTGATGCCACCTACACACCAGAAAAGGCCTCTTTCCAACTTTTGGTGGCCTCTCGGGTAAAAATGTGTTTTTTCATTCTAACATGTATTTTGGGTTCAATATAAAAAATAAAATGTGAAAAAAAATATATATTTCCTACCTATCTAATCATTGAAAATTCTCTGAGTTGGGCTAAATACCAAAAACATTTCTTTAAGGATGGCTTTGCATGGCCCTATTAACAATTTTAAGGCTCTCAAAAATACATGGACTTTATTTATTCAGAATCATGCTTTGTTGCTTTTTAACTTGCTTAATTCTTATAATTTCCTGTGTAAGCTTTTGTATAGGCAACCTGTATTATTTGCACCTTCTATTATTTCTCAGTCTCATAGCTTCTGACACATTTTTAGCTTAAAGGACACCTTCAAAAATGTATTTGTTTGCCATTACTGGAGTAACCCACCATGCTTTTTTTGCTTAATGTCTAATGTATAGATTAATGCTACTGCAAACATACTACCATGTTTTTTTTTTAAAAAAAAAGACAAATTTTTGCCTTTCTAAATAACATTAAGTGAATATAAGTTTATGACATGGGTACTTAAGACAGAAAACAGACATTTTTCAAAGTGTTCTTCTCTATCTAATATGTTTTGCTTTTTGTAGGGATAAATAGACTTGTATTGCTGCTTTACTAACTTAATGTTGATATCCCTGTCTTTAATGTTACCTCAATCCTACATGATTGTGTCTCAGTCTGGTTTCTTACATTGTCTATCTGTATTCTAGTTATCTGTTTTATCTGCTTCAAGAGTTTGACGTTCATTCTCATCTGATGTTTGCATAGTTCTGGTTTCTTTTATTTTATCTGTTAAATCTCTTTGCAATTCTTATCAAGTTGGATGAAGTTGTGCTTTATCTGGCCTTAAAAAATATGACACATGTTTTTTCTTCTATCATGATTTTGGCCCTGATTCTTGCCTTGATGTTTGTCTGATTCTTGCCTCGAATCTTGTCTTGATTCTTGCCTTGATTTCTGACCTGATTGTAAGAAGATTTTTGGGGTGTTTTTACATGTTGTTTTCAAATACCTTATCTTGTTGCCATGGTTGCTATCTTTGTCATGTTTCATTTTCTTCTGGACAAGTTTCAATGGCATTCTTGTTTTGCTTGGCATGTTGAACATTTAGTTTTTGCTTTATTTTGTCTTCCTAGCTGTGTTTCAGATTATATAATTAATTAATTAAAACAGCATGTGTACCACTGTGTTCTGCATCACTTGATCTTCATTGAATTTTGTCACATTTGTAATTTGATCAGTTTGCCTGCCAGTTTCAATCTGAAAAAAATAATAATTAAAGTATCTATCTTTCATTGATTGGCTTTGTCAGGTGTCAGATTATAATTTATATCTTTGTTAATATATTCATTAGTAAGATTGCGATGTTCAGTGCACTTATGGTCTTGATGTTTCATTTGTACATCTTGGGAAGTGTCAAGTTCCAATTTACTTAAGATTTGCATTTAATTTAATAATATGGCTTTTGTTGTTTCTTTGTTACATGATTGTATTTATATCACTTGATAAAGAAATGAAGAATATGTTTAACATTGAAATAATTGTGTAAGAAATGTATAAAGAACTAAGAGATACTTAATTATCATTCATTAGTGGTTGATTTGTTATATTTTCTATGTCTGCTCCTTCAGAATGTTGGTGAAAGTTTTTAAGGACAATATTTGTATAAAATTAAAATGTTTTGATTTGCAAGATTGAAACTAAAATTTCTTGGACCTGCATGGTTATGATTCATCATTAATTAGTCATTATTTTTTCATTTCACAAAAGGTTCTGTAACAATCAAGGTACTAAATTTGCACCAATTTGAAATCAGATCCTTGCTCTTTTCACAGAACCTGCATATTGTGAGCTCTTGTGATTGTGTCTGGCTGGAAGATATTGTCCTTCATCAACAACTGGAAATTCTGGTCAAAAACACTTCATAATGAAATCTCAATGTTGAAATCAAAGAACATCCTTTTCACAAAACAGTTCTCATTATCATTGTTTACAAATTAGACATGGTTAAATTACTACAGCATGCCATTACAGGTGCTCATGTTAAAATGATAGGGACATATCCTAACACCTTTATTTACATTTCTTTGATAACTGCACTTTTATTATTGCTTCTGTGTAATTTGTCTTGACAGTCCTGGTGTCTTGTTTTTCCATGCTGTCTTTAAAATTTCATGGAGGTATAAGTTCATGGAGTTCATGAATTTCATTTTCAGTGAGTTTTATGCCATTTTCATGATATATCAGTTATATACGGTGGCCGTTTCACGTAATCAATTTTCCTGGACTGTATTCTAAACCAGTACTGACTTATTCTTCCACTAGAAGCGTGCATGAACTTCTCCACCTGTGGAGGAAAATCAACATTTGCGTCAAAATTTCATTGACAGGTATGATCTGCCACGATCGGGATAAGAACTGGATTGCTGACGAACCACTGGACTGTTGCCACAGTCTCATTAATTTTGATGTGCATAAACTGACAAATTAGAATTTTTGTTTGTGTTGCTTGTAGTTTTAGTGTAGACTTTAAAACTTTTGTTTCTGTTTGATCTTACACTTAGTGATGCCTTATTACCTTAATTAATATTTTAGTTGATGTTGTGTTATTAATACATTTTATTTGTTATGTTACATTACTCACCTGCAGTAAAAACTATTATAATTTATAAATATTTCTTCCATAATATTGCAGGCTTGAATCAAAGAAACTGACCCTTCTAGGATACATTAGGGGTCTGTTGCTTGGACCTTTTTTTGTGTCAGTAAAACTGGTCTGTCTCGTTGTGTTTTTGACGTTTATATATATGGGTGGAGACTTGAGATCTGAGATTGTGTTCGTAGCCACAGCTTTATACTCTGTGGTTAGATTGACCACGACTTTGTTCATGCCATTTGCTATACAGTGTATAGCTGATACCAAGGTCACTTGTAATAGAATGGAGGTTAGTTAGTTGTTATGAAT
This sequence comes from Lutraria lutraria, assembly GCA_964023205.1. Lineage (NCBI taxonomy): Eukaryota > Metazoa > Mollusca > Bivalvia > Venerida > Mactridae > Lutraria > Lutraria lutraria. Next base: position 10,100,979 of record OZ026842.1, read on the forward strand.
ATTGATATTGTAATGATTGTGAGATTATCTGCCCATGTTTGGTGTGCTAATGTTGTAATACTGTTCAACCCTCTCTTTGATAACATTGGTAATCCTGTAGCTGTAATTCACCCTTTAGCTCTTCTCTGATGGTGTTATAAGACAGTTTGTTTGTGTTAAACTAATAAAATTATTTTACTAAAGCACAAACTACATAGTCTTACTGCATTTACTGTAAGTGAACTCCTCTTGGAGAAGCACCTGTCAATTTATGAAAATATTAACAATGTTTTCTATTTTACATTTTATTGTCTTAAATTTTGCTATGTTTAAAAATTTAACAGTAATGTTATTGTGGCCTTAAAAGTTAGGTATGAAGAGGTTAATCATACCGTCTTTATATTTAAATAGGTAGATATTCATCATGGTCAGTTATCGTATATTGTTTAGTAATTTAGTCACAATTCCATAAAAGATCGCATTTTTAAATCAATATTTTGTGTTCAAAAATATAATATATAATCATTCTTTATCATCTATTAACCCTTAATGTGACATTCCTTGTCTTAAATCTTAGTAGATGTTACATAATCAGGTAATTTGAAGCAACCAATGCTTTATTTGCTTATGTTTTTGGAAAGCAAGCGTACTAGCTTCACTTTACATAGTCATCATGTACACTGCTAAATAAATTCTGTACACTCCTTCAGATTGCTTAGGCGAGAAATCGTTCTCCTCAGATATATATATAGGTTGGATTCTAGCATCACCACACAAAGACTGCAGGTGTGAGCGAGTGTAATAGCAACATATCGATTTTCTATTTTTAGTGATTTACACCTATTTTTTTCTATTTTTAAACTTACAGTATTAAGTGGAATGGAACTACTTCACTAAATGATATCATGAATTGCGCATTTTATAAAATACACATACAAATGGATTATATCTAGCTTAACATTTTTTAATGGAGTTGTTAGATTATACGAGCTGCTAACATTTGTATTTTTTTATTAATTCCGAAACAATTTAATAAATCGCTGATTTGATGACAAATACAAACTAACAAATCGGCAATAGTCAGTCATGAAATATCTGGTGATGTGTAATTAATATTGTTTACAGTCCTGCCATATATAGTTTAATAGCACCAAGGACTTATATATGTATTTAAGTCCTTGATAGCACCAATCTAATTGTACCCAATGAAGGGGCATACTTGGATAGCAGTGTTAATGTTGTGCTAACGTCGTACATGTGTTCAATTCTGCATCGTCATTTGGATAGAATAAAGTTCACATTGTTTCATTCATTTAAATATCACCTTGGTATTAAGAAGTGTGACGTTTTCTTGATTATTAAGAATTGTTAGTTTAAAAGAACTCAATATTTCCCCGAAATTTACAAATTTGGACAACAAATTTCGGACATGACAGTACATGTTATGTTTATTTGTGTAATCTCCATATTTAATGAAAGTCTGTCAAAATTTGGTGTCAGTTTGATACTTCTTTATGTACAAAATTATTATTCATTTGTTACAATGCTCTCCATTTGCCAGCATATAATTCCTTTCTCATAAAAACCATCATGTACAAATTGTTGCAATATTATTCAATGGTCTATACTCAGATCATGATTCAAAGTTGTACTTGGAAGTGAGCTTTACATCAGGCCTTTGATTTGATTATAAGCTTCAATATAATATTACATTATCCTCAGTGACAACTACATCCTTTCTGTTAGGTATCTTTATTTATTTATTTAATTGGCTGTGCATGGTCCAATCAAAATTTACAACTACAACAACAAGAAATTCAACCACTAGCTGGCCCACAAACCCCTTGTGGATATATATATTAGAGCCTTTCAGCTTCTATCTCAATCACATCCCTGGTATTGGTTTTAGGGTCACGTAAAATTCCTTCAGTATTTTTTTTGTCATTTTACTAATAGAATTTACCTATATGTTAACATGCATTTTAGGCCGCAGTGCCATACGAGTGTTGTACACCATATTGCTACATAAACATACAAGTCATGTCCACATAAAATGTATAAAATGTACACACAAAGTTGTCCTTTTGACAAAATGAAGAGGTACACAAGCTCAATGTTGATAATCAGAAAAAAAAGTAATCAATCAGTGCGATTTGGCAAAAGTAACAAAAATACAGCAATGAAAAGAAATAAAACATATAAAACATTGATGAATTGTTACACCAGGAATCGTTTTCTCAAGTCAAAATATGTGAGATCTACTAAATTTATGTTAGCATTTGAACATGACATCAAAACATTTAATAAAAACTTATGTAGATTACTCATGCACAGTTTGTCACTTTAACCTTAACAATGTTAGAACTGAAACAGCAAAGCTTTTGCCAACAGGAAAGAACCAGGCCCGCCTTGCACTCATGCAGTCTGGCCAGGCTCTTTTCTTTCGGGTGATTAACTTTTAAATTGTCATTGTGATATTCCTTAAATTGATAATGGACTGTTCCAAAATGGAAGTTGGACAAGTCCATTCAGGAAATTCAGTAGGTTAAGGATTAATCTTATTAGATAATCACATCTTCCTGATCTCTTTGTTGCATTGTAGTATTGGTCTATTGTCTTGCTTTTAGAAGTTTTTACTGTTGTGACTTGCTAGGTTATAGAGAATAAAACAAAAACTACTCTGTTTTGATGGTCTTTACTTGAACTTGTTTGTGACTAACTTATCTGGAAGGGGCATCTATTGTTGTTAATTGCTTTTAACATTTCTTCAAAGGGCTCTATAAACTCACCTGATTGCTATATTTATTTTCTAACTTGATTTATGTGTGGCTGGTTTTTTCCATAGTTCATTATGCAAAATTGATTGAATCATAATTATGGATGAAGGTGAATAAGAACCAAGGTGGTTTGAAGTTTTTTTTATTTAATGGCATTCTCTACTGATCTTTCCTATAGGTACAAGTAATTGTTTATTTCAGCAGCAATCTGGAGTAGATACATCATGAATTTTGTAATTTGTTATTCTTCAATAACTTTACAGGAACGAATCAGAGAAGGTGACAATTCTTGGATACCTTAATGCTGTGTTACTTGGAAACATCTATGTTTCCATAAAAATACTGACTGTTGCAGTGTTCTCACTATTTGTGTACACTGGGGGAATGTTGTTACCGGAGGTAGTGTTTGTTGCAACAGGATTATACTATGTTGTACGTTTGGCCACTACGTTGTACCTGCCTTTAGCCATTCAATGTTCTGCAGATACACTAGTTACATTAAAACGAATAGAGGTTTGTTACCTAGATGTGAAGGCTTGTGTTGCATAACTTCCTGGTTAATTCAATCTTGATTTTGTTGCTAATTTCTTACACTCGTCACTGCATTTATTGTGTTCACCTTACTCTGGTAAAAACAGTGTAGCATCTAGTCTAGAATGTTTATGTAGACAGACTACTGGTAATTCAATAGTTAAGGAATGTATGTTTGCTCTTAACCTTTCCTATCTTATTGAAGATTAGCATTATTCTTGTATAAAAATCTGTAAAAAAAACAAGGCATCCCAATTGTGCTTCACAGAAAACTATAGAAAACAGTGGAAAAGTCTGTGCTTTTACCTTTTCACTGTCAAAAGAATCGTAAACTACTAATTGATCCCGACCTCAGTATATGGACGAAATCTCGAATTGTTTTGGACCAAGGCATGAAAAAAACTATCTTTTATTACTGATTGAGAAAAGACAGATTCACTTTTGTACGGGAACATGTAATGCCCAGCCCTAGCGCTGAAATCCAGAAAAAAGTAATTGTTAAACATTCCTATAGCTTTGTGTTCTTATTGAACAACCGATTTTTGGACTTGATTTTTATCAAAATCAAGTCCTTTGTAATCGTTGACTTATATTTGTCGCTGGACTCCATAACAGCTTGGTTAAAAGAATGCCACATAAAGGAAATAGTGCGCAACTAAATGGTATGTTTATATAGAAGTCTCTGGAATCTTTCCCCAATTAAGTGTGTCAGATCTAAATACATTTCAAATCATTCTATTGTAACTACATGGAAAGAGTCATGTATCTAAATAAGTGCTTGTCGGTAGATACATGAGATTTTCAAATGCGTAGAATTAAAACCGCGTATTCACTGTCCAATAAAATATCTTGCCGTAAAAGTAGTTCTACTTTCGGTCTTCGTTCGATAGTTCAGAAAAATCTCCATGGACTTATTCATGCATTTGCAACAATCTACCATCAATGTGTGTGTTTTGTGCCTTTCTAACATTTCTTAATATTACAAAGCGAATTCTCATTTAATCGTATTCCGTGATATTCACACCAACTAGTGTTATTTTGATGACGGAATCGCTATTTATAGACTCACTCCCCGCAGTGGCTAGTTGCAAAGCGTAACCGATGTGGGGAGTTTGATTTATCGAAGGTTGAATGTTAAGACTGCGGCTTAAGAATAATAATTCGAGTCGCTAAATACGAACATAAATTACTGGATACGTGCTTTTAAAATTTACTGTTTAAGAGTTCCTTTTACGCCAGATTATTTAGAATTACATAATCACGTCTGAATTTCATGCAACATCGGGTTAACTATAGGTCATATAGGTCTTACTCTACTGTGTCAGGACCTTTTTATTTGAGTGACCCTGAATGTGTTCAATGCGACGATGTTCTGTTGTGTTAAAACCAGAAGAATCAATGTTTGTATTTACTGTTACTGAAGTGTTGTTTACTAGTTTTGTACAATAAAGAGTTTTTAATGCAATTAAATTGTCCTCAATTAATGTGCTAATCATTAAACTTTCCAATATCAGGCTTTTTCATTTTAAAATTTTAGCAAAGGGACTATTGTAAAGCCCTAGATTATGTCATTTACCTACAATAACATGCATATGACCTGCATTACAATATGAATGAAAAATCGGTCCGTAATTTTAAATGTTAAAATATTTGTATGGGCTCGAACGATGTGGGTACACATTTCTCTCTTTTGTCTCGTATGGTAAAAATCAAGTCCGACAGTACTTTCAGTACTTTGATTTTAAAAGTCATAAATCAAATAAAAGATAAAACCCTCAGCCTTCTGTGCATGTAAACAATATTAGATATAAGTATGTTTGTGAACAATCTGAACTTGTAAATTATGATAAAAAAGTGTTACCTATAAACACAAGCAAAAAATATTATATGATATCTCATAGACAATTAGACACTCTACCAATTCTTTGTAATTTATGCGTACTTCCCACCTATAGTCCATTCAATCAGATATGGGCAATGACGGCTTTCCTCCTAAACTGTTTCTTTCTTGACATCTACTGGACTTGTCTCTCCACTTTAAAAGGGAGACAAGGACCATATATGTATGTCGCTTCCTAGCTTTTTATAAAACTTACCTAGTATCATAATTTATTAATTATGGCAATTGATTGGAATTTTCATGAGATTATTGGATTGGATTATTTCATGTTCTTCTTATGTTCTACTTTTGTTAATTATTGATTTTTCTGTTTATTCTGTTGCTGAGCTTTCATACAAACATTAGATCCCTAAAATTCTGTGTAACTACCCTATTGCTAGTGAAAATTAGATGTTGCTCTCTCTGCTTTATGGCTTTGCTTGTTCAAATATATCAAACAACTGATATAAATAGAACTAGATTAATTATACTAAGCCTCTAATTTTAAAAGGCTACCATTAATCAATTTTGTTTGAATACTTGCGTTTTATGTCTACTTTGTGCATAAAGTATACAAATACATTAATTAATTAGCATATTATTTTTGTCTCCATTTTGTTACCATTTTCTAGTTCAGAACAAGCAACAATATGGAAGACTCTCAAGCTTCATGCATTGTTAGAATTTCTGGCTTGTTACACTGTGAGGAGTTTGTACATTCTGTCAACTCTTTCTGTTGCCATGGTTCTGGGTTACCATATAAGACCAGAGGTTATGTTCCTGATGTATAACTATTCATTCCGACTTGAAGATACATTGTGTTTTTTTATACAACGTTGCATCAAGGAATGTTTACTACTGTGGGTTTCAATCACAAGATTTAAGGTACTGGTATGAAGTAGGGAGTTTCTATGTTCCTTGTCAGACACCCAATGTATTTGCTAGTCATAAATTATAAGCTTATAATCATTAGCTATATGGATACTTTTTATCTCTTCCCATAGCACATTCTTCCCATAGGACATTATGCAAAATCATAACAAAGTTGTTACAATGCTTTATGTACACCCTCAGGTTACTTTTAATATTAGTTGATGCATTTGAATTTTACCATAAGAGTGTAGGTACATGCTTGTGCTGAATCAAGTCCTGTCAGTTAATGGTATTTTAAGACTTGACAAATTCAGGCAAAGGTATGTTCTAAATTTCATGTCAAAATTTATGAAAAGTACTTCCAACATCTATTTATGAATAAATAGATCTTCACTGTTGCTGTGTATTCATTGTTTGTACATACACTGGGTGAGAGTGTCATGACCTGATTTGTTTTCACTGTTTGTATATACACTGGGGGAGAGTGTCATGACCTGATTTGTATTCACTGTTTGTATATACACTGGGGGAGAGTGTCATAACCTGATTTGTATTCACTGTTTGTATATACACTGGGGGAGAATGTCATGACCTGATTTGTATTCACTGTTTGTATATACACTGGGGGAGAGTGTCATGACCTGATTTGTATTCACTGTTTGTATATACACTGGGGGAGAGTGTCATGACCTGATTTGTATTCACTGTTTGTATATACACTGGGGGAGAGTGTCATGACCTGATTTGTATTCACTGTTTGTATATACACTGGGGGAGAGTGTCATGACCTGATTTGTATTCACTGTTTGTATATACACTGGGGGAGAGTGTCATGACCTGATTAGTGTTCACTGTTTGTATATACACTGGGGGAGAGTGTCATGACCTGATTAGTGTTCACTGTTTGTATATACACTGGGGGAGAGTGTCATGACCTGATTTGTATTCACTGTTTGTATATACACTGGGGGAGAGTGTCATGACCTGATTTGTATTCACTGTTTGTATATACACTGGGGGAGAGTGTCATGACCTGATTTGTATTCACTGTTTGTATATACACTGGTGGAGAGTGTCATGACCTGCTTTGTATTCACTGTTTGTATATACACTGGGGGAGAGTGCCATGACCTGCTTTGTATTCACTGTTTGTATATACACTGGGGGAGAGTGTCATGACCTGCTTTGTATTCACTGTTTGTATATACACTGGGGGAGAGTGTCATGACCTGCTTTGTATTCACTATTTGTATATACACTGGGGGAGAGTGTCATGACCTGCTTTGTATTCACTGTTTGTATATACACTGGGGGAGAGTGTCATGACCTGCTTTGTATTCACTATTTGTTTATACACTGGGGGAGAGTGCCATGACCTGATTTGTATTCACTGTTTGTATATACACTGGGGGAGAGTGTCATGACCTGATTTGTGTTCGTTGTGGGACTGGGGAAAGTAATAAATCGAGTATGAATAATAATCATTGCTGAGATTTATTGATTGCGACCTTGTTTGTTTACTTAAAGTATACTCCTTGTTCTTAGGCGGTTTAACAGAATCTTTAAATAATGGGTCATGCACTTAAACCAGAAAATAATGCTGCATTGTAAATCCATTAATTCAAAGGGCATATTTTTTTGTTTGCATATCAATTTAAGTCATATGATCAGTTTATATTGATTTATTTCATTATTTCTAAAAGAAAATAAAATATAGCTGTCTCCAGAACTGCATTGATAAAGTTTTAGATGGATGATTTGATAACAAAAGATTTGTGAATCGATTTGTGGGTCATAAGGCTTAAGTGCTGAATCATGGATTGGATCAGATCGCCTCTTACCCAATGATCCACAGTCCTAGTTTGTTGCATCAGGCTTATACAAATTGTCACACAATTACAGCCTCAATCTTGTATATGCCTCAGTTACAGTTCACTGATCTGCAGATATGGTTGTTTTTATCAAAATAAATAGAGATTTGTTACCTAGATGTGAAAATTGTGATCTTGTGTTGCTTTCTTTATGGTTTATTCATTTTTCCTTTTTGCTGCTGAATTCTCACACATTGTCATTTGTGATCAGCTGTGCTATTTGATGCAATGGTTACTTATGTTACCTCTAAACTTTGCTAAATGAGTCATACATGTATATTTGTTTACTCTTATCAATTTGAAAATTTGTCTCGCTATTCTCCCTTGTGCCCTGAAATTAATCAGGAACAAAGAGTACATAATGTAGACAGACTATGTACCTACTCTTTTGTCCTTTACTTAAATGTTGCTTACAGTGGCTTTGCTTGTTCAAATCTTTCGTACAACCACTGCAATTGGAGCTAAATGACCTTGTAATGTTAAAAAGCTGCCAGTTCTCAGTTTTTAGCTAAAATAAGAATCAAGCTATTGCAATCCCTTTGGCTCCTGCATCTGCGTTGTACAAAAACTTTAATGTAGTTCAAAACTCAGAAACTATAAGTCTGAGGTTGCAATATTTAACTTCATATGTGGATTGGTCTCAGTGAGGTGTTGAACAGACAAGCATTGCACTGCTCTTGTTTTGAAAACTTCTGTCTGAAGTGTTGTCTGCTTACGAGTCGTACATTATAGATTAACGTAATATTATTTTTGTCTCCATTTTGTTATAATTTCTAGTTCAGAACAAGCAACAATATGGAAGACTCTCAAACTTCATGCATTGTTAGAATTTCTGGCTTGTTACACTGTAAAGAGTTTGTACATTCTGTCAACTCTTTCTGTTGCCATGGCTCTTGGTTACCATATAAGACCAAAGGTAATGTTTGTGATGTATGCCTACACATATCGACTGGAAGAAATATTATGTATTTGTTTACAACTTGGAATCAAAGAAAATTTCTTACTGTGGGTTTCAATCACAAGATTTAAGGTACTAGTATGAAACAGGGAGTATTAATGTTACTTTTTAGACTTGCTTGTCATATATTGATTATTTATGTCTCACTTTGCATTGGATAGGTTTTTGCCTGCCTTTGAATGAATGTCTCACTTTGCATTGGATAGGTTTTTGCCTGCCTTTGAATGAACTTTACGGGAAATGTCAAGAAAGATTTGTTCAGAATGCTAGGGATTGGTATTTCATATCATGATATATTACGATACGCAACACTGTATTGCAATGCATATTGCAATATTTTTTCTTTTCCTCTTTTTAAAAAAAAACCACATTCTAACTGTACCCTTCGAATAAATGCACCTGTGGCGAGGGATACGCTGTCAGTGACAGCTTCTTGTTACCCATTCCTTTGATTTTTCTTATTGCACTTATGGCTTTGCTAGTCAAAATGTTTCTTACAACTGCTGTAAATGGAAGTAGATGACCTAAGAGGTATAATGTTTAAAAGCTACTAATTCTCAGTTATGTTTGAATAACTGTTTATAAAGTCTTCTCTGCTTATGAGATATACATTAACATACATTGTTTTTGTCTTCATTTGTTACTATTTCTGGTTCAGAACAAGCAACGATATGGAAGTTTCTCAGGATTCAAGCATTGTTGAAATGTCCCGCTAATTATACTGTAAGGGATTTGTTTATGCTGTCAACAATTTCTGTTGCCATGGCACTGGGTTACCACATAAGACTTGAGGTAATGTTTGTGATGTTAGCGTACATGTACCGACTTGGAGAAATATTATCCATTTAATCACAACTTGGAATCAAAGAAGGTGTTTTACTGCGGGTTTCAGTCTTAAGACTTAAGGTACTGATATGAGGTAGGAAGTATCTATGTTACTTTTCAGGTTCCCTGTGTGCTTGCTAGTCATATATTGATTATTTATGTCACACTTTGCTATGGATAGGTTTTTGCCAATAAAACTTAATGCACAAACGTTTGCTTGGTATTCCAGGTTAAAATTTATGACTGATAGTTTAAGAAAGATTTCCGTTAGACTTCTTTCACCAACTGATATGGATTACAATTCAGTTGTTTATCTGTTCATATTGAAGCAAAAGAAAGAATGAATTTACTGAATCAATTGTAGTGAATTCAGAAATTATATTGTTTTCAGTTTTTTGAAGGACAGTACAGTCTGTACATGCATGCCCATTGCCTTCTAATCAAAGAACAGTTTCCATGCTTTACCTGTTATTTAATGTCACAACTTTCCAGAAGCTTTAATTCTTCCTTACTATGATTATTTTTCATTTAGTACAATTGTAATCTAGACAATTCCAGGTAAAAGTTAGTATTCTAATTAAGGTAGTACTTAAAATAATGCATTTTATATGTTGAAGTCTGAAGTGTTATCAATATCTGGTCTTACCTGTCATGGAGTATATATACTCACTGATCTTTGTTGTTACTGTTACAGCTATGAAACTTTCTAAGATTTGCACACCTGAGATGATACAAATCTATTGTTGATCAGCAGAGTTTTGCCCATGTTCAAGCAAAATGTAGCATTTTTCGACTTGTGTCGCATGTTACTCCAAAGGTTCTTCAAAAGACTCAAAATGTCATTCGAAAATATTTTTTAGCATCTGAACTTCTATTCCGAAATATTACTCTGATTCTACAGAGAGCAGCTGAATAAGGGCCGTAATTTTAGCAAAAATTAGCAAAGAACTGTTTATTCTTTTAGTTCTCCTTTATCTTCTTAACAAATAGTTCTGAACATAATGCAGTCTTAAAACTATGTGTTAAATTGAAATTCACAAGCACATATACTGACCTTGTCATCTCTACGTGTTAAAAGTGGAGTTCTTAATGTGAAGGACAATTTTTATACGCAGCTGTAATAGTTCAGACTTCTTGGTGACAAAACAGTGAATAGTTCAGAATTCTTGGTGACAAAACAGTGAATAGTTCAGAATTCTTGGTGACAAAACAGCAAATAGTTCAGAATTCTTGGTGACAAAACAGCGGAATGATAAGATATTTGCTTTGTTTATGAAAACTATTAGGGTAATTGTTTTGTTTGTGGAACTTGCTAGGTAATTGTTTTTGATCATGAAAACACCTGGTAATTGTAAGGATGTTCTTTGTTGAAAATTTAAAATTTTGATTTCACATGTCTAATTGTTATTTGATTCCACGTGTCAATGAAATGTTTCTATTTCACAATGATGTCAGAATGCTATTTGTAGTAAAGTTTCAATTCCACTTGGCAAATATGCTTAATTTGAGCCTGAAAATTTATGTTAATGTAGAACTGTTTACTTTTATCCCTACTCTGCTAATAGCAACCATGTGTCATGAAATTACCTTTGTAATCTTAACCTGTGTCTTGATGTGTCCTTGTTAAAATGTGGTATGATGTATGTGATCATTTTATGCTCCTTGCTAGATTCATTCCTCACTTGAATTATAAGATATGTCTCTTAATAAGGGTCTACTGTGAACAGAACAGAACTGAACATATCTTTATTTCACCCAGGTACAAGGTACAACATGTGACATATTAATTTTGTGTAATAATACATTCATCATTCTACTATCACCCTAGCTGCCTGTTTTCAGTCCCTGTGTTCTGAATCTTACTCAATTTATATTAATGAGAGTTAAACTGCTTATTCATGTACAGTTCAACCTGTGAACAAAGGCCATCCTTGGGAAAACATATAGTGTGGCCTTTGTTGACAGGTGGCCTTCTTTCGGTGCTTATTAAGTTATTATGTTTCAAATAATCTTTTTTTTTTTAAAGAATTGCCTTTATTTACTGGGTGGCCTTTATTTTAAGGTGGCAATTAAGACCCATTTGGCTGTTATTCGCAGCATTGTTTTAAGAATTTGAAATTCTTGATTCTTGGGTGTTGAATGATGATTCAGAAGTCTTGGATGATTTCATTGTAGGTCTGAGAGTAAAAATGTTGGGAGTTTAAGTAGGGTACGAGCTATCTGGGAGGCAGTGGCATCAAATGGCAGACATTACTGTATGTTACCCATCATGATATGCCTTAGTTTGACAGTGGGACATTATCATTCCCCCACATTGTACATGGCATTAATTTTAATTGAGAAATTAAGGCTTTGTTTGCTACGGTCTATGATGCGGGGCATACAAGTACTGTTTGAAGTTCGTGTTATCAGTAAGAGGATAAAGGTAATAATTTATGTTTGTAAAATTCTATATGTGACAGCTAGCTTAAAAAACTAGTAAATGTATAATACAGACATTGACTGTTAATTTTGGCTCTGTGCTAATTGGTATTGCTGTTGCTTAAATTATACCTCCAGATATGAAATATAAGGGGGCTATATTGGATTCACACTTGACAGTCAGTCATCAGTCAGCTGGTCGATCAGTCAGTCGGTGCGTCTGTAGACACAATTTGTCTGGACAATTTCTCATTTACTACCAACAGTAATTCAATGACACTTCACAGAAGTGATCAATAGTTACAACATGTAGCCTTGTTGTGCATATATTAAGCTTGTCTTGTTTGGTTAAATTTTCATTGAGTTATGGCCCTTTGTTGTTTCTTGTACAGTGTATATACAATATCTCAGCAACTACTCATAGCAATTCAATGAAGTTATAAAAAATAAGCCAAGTTGTGCATGCAATAACCAGGTTTTGTTTGGATTAATTTTTACTGAGTTAATGGCCCTTTGTTTTATACAATAGGTAAATATTTAGGTATTGGCTGCTTTATGGTGTGTACTGGTCATGTTTAAAAACAATTAGTCAACTAATAACACTATAAATACATAACTTGAACTGTTTAATGATAACTCTCTATTGTTCATCCACATGACATGGACTATGAAAATGTCATCTATTCTTGACACACTGACTGTAGTGCTGACCTTTAAGTGGACCCAATGACAACACCAGGGGATGACAATATTCCTGATATACCAGTTTGAACTGTCCTGAAAGACCTATGATTTCTGAGCTAAATAAAAGTTATTTGATGAAGATATCTCAAGAAATGGCAAAGTTATGGTCAATTAATCTGCTCTGAAGTATTGTCTTTAATACAAACTTGAGTTAGATATGGAAACAATGTGGTTGAAGGCCTCTTGTATAGTAAAAATGGTTAGCCATCTATGATTTTCAGGATTTTTTATTTGGCTCTATTTACCCTGCAGCACTCAGTGTGGTCACACTGACCTTCAAGGTTTTTATTGACATGGTCATCTATAGTAAGTGTGTTTGTTACTTACACAGAACTTTTCAATATCTCTGTGTCAGAGATAACGTGTATAATTATGGTTTAACATTTTTTTATATTTGCCTGACATATATGTTTTGTTACATTGAATGGACTAGCTGTTCCGACCCATTTAAAGATCATCAAAAAAACTCCCGCATTAGTACTGTTTACTTTTTATCCCTACTCTGCTAGTAGCATCCATGTTTCATGAAATTATAAAACTTTGTTAGTCTACCTCTGTGTTTATGTGTCCTTGTTAAAATGTTTGTGATTGTAATACTCCACTCTAGATTAATTAGTAGTTTTCCTTGGATTCATATCTTACTTGTAGAATACAGAATATGACATATTTCATTTATCAATATTCATCATACCACACCTACCTGTTTTAGGCCCCAGTTTGCTGCATCTTGATCAACATATAGTTATACCATTTAGCAAGAGTAGTTCTGCTTATTCATCAAATTCTTTGCATTGTTTCAATACTTTGAAATTATTGTATTAGGGGCGTGTGGTAAATCTTTTGTAAGCCGTGGATTGATTTTGGGCGATTATTTCATTGTAGGTATGAGAGTAAAAATGTTGATAGATTAAGTAGAGTTCGAGCTATCTGGGAGGCAGTGGCATCAAACGGCAGACATTACTGTATGTTACCCATCATGATATGTCTTAGTTTGACTGTAGGACATTATCATTCCCCTACCTTGTACATGGCATTAATTTTGATTGAGAAATTACGGCTTTGTTTGCTACGGTTTATGATGAGGGGCATACAAGTACTGTTTGAAGTTCGTGTTATCAATAAGAGAATTAAGGTAATAATTTATGTTTGTAAAATTTTATTTGTGACAGGAAATGACATTGTATAGTGTAGACACTGACTGTTACAACTCTGTACTAATTGTTATTGCTTTAATTCCATTTGTATGAGGTATTGGCCACTTTATGTATTGGAAAGTGTCTTTTATGTATCACATGCTGCATGATATACTAGACTTTCATTGGCTCAAACTTGACAAGACTGACAAAAATCAGTTCTAGTTTTTGGAGTTCAGAGCCCAACATATTTTACTTTATGAAGTAGAGTTGTTTCCCTTGTGTAATTTGCATTGTGGAATTTGTTCGTGTTGTTTGTTATGATCATATTACTGCATGCATAATAATAATAAAATATAATTTTTGAAATCACATGCACCCAGTTTGCACCACACACAGTCATTTCTCAAACTGGCAAATCAACCATCGTTTGTAGTCATTGTCTTCATGGCTGATGGTCAGTCTATTGAGTTACATGCTTAGTACAATACCATCCATTCCATTATATCAGTGTCCATACTCCCTGAACGAAGAGGAACATCTAAAAAAGGTTTCCATGTCTACACACTGCATGCGTAATTGACTCACCATTGGGATATCATTATCTGACTTGTCTTCTAGGACTTGAAATTTCCTTAATCTAAAATCCAGCGTGTCTTAAGTCATCACTCGTTTAGTATCCTGACAAACATATATTTGTTCATCAATCAGTGTAAAAATAAAAAATAGACAATAAATTTTGTGAAGGTTGCAAACAAAAGCCAAACAATTGATGTACTACATGATTACCTGAGCACCATTGACCACTATAATTTTGAGTAAAAATTCCAACTTATGATAAGCCCCATTGCTTTGAAATTATTGCTGTGCACCTAAGGAATTGGCACACATTATGACATGAAGAGTATAGATTTGTGGAAATACTCTAAATGTAGGCTGTTCACCTGTTTTGAAAACAGTTTGTCAAAAACTGTTATTGATTGCTTTTGATTGTCAGTATTGTAAATATTATTTGATGGGATTAAGGAAGGTGTTGATGAAGTGTTTGCTGCTCTTTTTCTCTTGGTAATGGACCAACAATTCAGTCGGAAACTTGCAATGAAAAAATTGCTTTTGTTTATTTTTTCAGAAGTTTGATTGTCATAAATTTGCCATGTTTGTTGATATTCAATGAAACAATAGGAACTGTAGATTTGAGTATTATACATATATCTTGCTCCAAGCATTCTGTAAGATTTTTCTCAAGGTTTATACATGTTACCAATATCAACAAAAAAAAATAAAGTAAGGGAATACCTTGCTCTACTAATAAGACCACCCCGCTATTAAGACCTTTACATAAGAATGAAAGGTAGCTTTAATGGTGGGATGTTACTGTATGCAATACTGTGGAATCATTAATTTTCGTTGGGGATTTAATTTCATGGATTTCGTGGATCGGCTCATCCATGAAATCAAATCCCCACAAATTCAAATGCGGAGATAAGGCATTTCTTTTCAAAAATCAAAATCCATGAATTTATGTCCCCACAAAATAGCCATTTTAGTAAAAACCACGAAAATTGAACCCAACGAAAATTAATGATTCCACATGCAGTATATACAAATTAATGGCTTTTGGAAATATACATTGTTTCTATAGTGTGGGACCATTGTATACCTGTATCATAGTTTTGAGTTCTTTTGGTGATGTCTCTGTTATTAAATGTATGTGTAGAACTATATAAATGTCTCTTTTCTAGGTCTGAAATGCAGTCCCATATAGTGGTAATGTGTCTTAAATCATGTTGGGAGACAATTGCCTTTTATGGAAGACACCTCAGTATATTACCTATAATGTTGGTACATGTATTTACACATCAGCCTATTACTACAGTTTGGCTGTTTGTGACTATTGCTCTGTTTGATACAGTTAGAAGAGGTGTTCTTAAGTTAATGGTTGGAGCATATAGTAATGGTATTGCTGGTATGGTTAGCATTCGTAGAATCAAGGTTTGTGTTGAATATCTTCACATAATGCTTGTTATGTATGTAGTTAGTGTTGCTATATTATATTGTTATGTATACATATACAAGCACGAACCTCTGTAGTTCACTGCTTTGAAGTTATCGGCTTTAGTAATATCACCTGATAATATAAGGTTTTAAGTGGCCATTCACAGAATTAACATTGTGAATATCAATTAATCAATGATAATTGGAACATTTCTCTGAATGGATTGCCTGTTTACATGATTGCAATTATTTGGGACTGACTTGTACAGCAAAACCTGTGAACAATGGCCACTCCTGTGGAAAACATGATGTGGCCTAAATTGACAGGTAGTCTTTATTCAGAGGGCATTTTGTTCTAAATAATCAATGAGTTTTAAGAGATTGGCCTTAAAATTGGTCTATTATTTGTGAACTTGTAGGGGTGTATTATGAGAGTGACTTATAATATCCAGTTTGGCTTTTAAATCAATCTTTTATCAGCTTCAAAATGCTTTAATTGGTTGCAAGCCACGTTAAACCCTAAAATGATGTTTAATATGACACAATAATTATCTCTTATATTTACTTGTTTAGGCTCAATCAACTTTTTTCAGTCTACTCATTCTGCTGGACATCCAGCTAGGAATATTTACCAGTTCTACTTGTAGTCGATGTCTACTTGTAGAGTAGTTACAAGTGGACAAGTGGATTTGTTGAACTCTGAATGTTTATATGGAATCATCTATCTGTGTTTCCTATTTCTGTAAACTTGTTTCTCTTGGTTGGAATTTAATTCTGGACATTGTATACTGAGCAAAAAAAAAAAGAAACTTTACATACATATAGTGCATGTTTTTGTGAGTTTTTACTGATTTTTCGCAAACTTTACCTATCTGGTAATCCATGCAGCCTTGCTATTATATGTATGTAACATATTTGGTAAAAAATAAATGGTGTTCGTGTTCTGTTCTGTCCCTACATAAAGTAATCATTGGGCATGTCGATACAGACTTCAGATCTAGCAAAACTCTCACAAAAGGTCCAGAAAATTTCATTAGGACTGAACCGGCCACTGAAAAATTGTAGAAAACAGCACGTTAAAATCTGATTTATGTGCTTCTTGGTGTATACTTTCATATTATTAAAACAGTCTTTAGTTAATCAGCTGTCTTTGTCTTTGTTTAAAACTATTTAGCTGTGATGTTGTTACAGGCTTTTTGGCTTCTTCATTCGACTATAAACATATGTAAAGCATGAATGTATCTTGATCAAGTATTCAAATATATAGAAATCTACAAATTTAGGTGTTCAGTAAAGTGAAGTCTCAAAAAATGATTTTGTAAAAAGATCTAAAATTATGTGTTTTGTTTTATTGTATGCAATTCTGCCCTATTTTAAATGTTGTATATATAGGCCATCACTTGCTATTTGAATTACCTGGAGATTTATAGTACAGGGCACTATATTGGCAGAATAATAGACCAGAAAGTGTAGCTATTACAAGTTGATGGTTTGTCGTAGTTGCTTAGATCTCTGAAGACCTTTCATAGTGTTTTCATTAGATGTTTTGCTTGTGCTAACAAATTTGTTGTCTGTTTGCCCTCTGCTTATTGCTAGGATTGATTCTGTTTGTTAGCAGCTAAAAATATCTTTACAGGGAGGAATATCTGATGAATCTCAAAAGAGTATTTGCTCAGGGCCCAACAAGTCTGTCCTTTGATGTTAATCCACGTTTGTTGAATCTTTTTGTGATTTTGGCTGCTGTACTTGGTGGTGGACGTCTACTATCAAAGAATTTATATCCAACTTTACTTTTACTATACCAGTTCAACAGAAAGGTCATACATTGGACAGTGTTGAATAATGTTATATGTATATCTGAGTTGATTGTAACCAGTAACAGAATAGAGGTAATTTATACTTAAAACTAGGATATTTGTCCTCATGAAATTACAGCAAGTACAGTAAAACCCCGATTATCCGAAGTCGTCGGGACCGAAAAATTACTTTGGATAATCCGGGGTTTCGGATAATCCAGGGTAAGGAAAATCTAGACAATTGCAAGAAAATAAAGGGAGATCACTCCCATATATATATGGCGTTTACGTATAGATATAATAACAACAAAGTTAATGCGTTATATTTCACAATTTATTTACGAAAAAATACATTTTAGGACACACATGTGTATGTTTAAGGTAAAACAAATGTATGAGTAGTTTGTTAGTTTGTACCATTATTAATTCGTCAAAGTTATGAGGAATCCAAAGTGAAACTACGAATACAAATGAATACCCAAACGGTAGCACATGTCATGTTAAAAGCACATTAATCCATCGATAAAATGATACCGTGAAATGAAATATACACGGGATATAGAAATAAGACACTGTTTAAATAAATTACAAACTGAATTAAAATAAAAATCCAACGCGGAGTTTCATTTTATTGCTACAGTCACAAACACGAGCGTCACACAAATCGTTGTCGTCCTAAGAATCGTGTTTGTATTCATTTTCCGAAAATGGAATGATTTTGAAATCGAGTGCCGGTAATTTATATTGGTCATGTGTATTGTTTGTCAGTTTAGCAATTCATAAATCAAAGGAAAAAAAAAAGGTGAATGATCTAACCCAGTCTGTATCGTAATAGGCTAATTTTGTTCCCATTACTGCAAACAATGATCCAAACCAACAATCCATTGTTCTCAGTGGTTTGATAATTTGTTGTTTACACCTTTTGACACGTTAAAGAAATCCTACAATGAACTTCTCTGATCGATCAGAGTTAATTGTCGACTTCGGATAATAGGTGCGAAAATATGCGTTCGGATGATTGTGGGGACCTGTTTATCACTTCGGATAAGCCATGGTATTCGGATAAGACGATTCGGATAATCGAGGTTTATTTACATTGAAATATATAGAGGGAAATTCGGGACCAAAATTTCACTTCGGATAAGGTTTTCGGATAATCCGAGTTCGGATAATCGAGGTTTTACTGTAGTTAGACATAGTATTACCCATGATCTAAACATGAAATAACATAAAAAAAGAATATGGCTCATCCCTAATGAATGCCCCATGGTGTAACATTTTTCAGTTGGGGGGCATTTTAAATAGTGGTTGTAATTTCATAAAATTCAATTTATTTTTAATTGATACTTGGATCAATCAGTCAATGTCTGGCGGCCGGCATCCATACTTTGAGGTTGTTTAAACATGCTAGAGGTTACAGTTTTTATGGGATCTTCATCAAACTTTTGTCTGTCTCAATAAAGAATCTTGGACAAGTTCAAACACGGGTCATTTGGGTTCAAATATAAGGTCACTGGGTCAAATTACAGAAAACCCTTGTTAACACTCAGGACATTACAGTTTTGATTGGATCTTCACCTTTCTTAATAATATATTGTACAGGTTCGAACATGGGTCATCTGGGGTCAAAAATTAGGTCACCTGGTCAAATTACAGAAAAACATTGTTAACACTCTTAGACATCACAGTTTTGATTCGATCTTCACCATACTTTGTCGGAATGTCTGTCTCAATGATATATTTTACAGGCTTGAACATGGTTCATCTTGGGTCAAAAATAAGGTCATCGGGTCAAATCACAGGAAAACAATTGAACGCTCTTAAGAGGTCAAAGTTATTATTGGATATTCACCAAAACTTGTTAAAATGTTTGTACACAAGATAACCTATAACAATAGAACTCATGACACTTGCTCAAAACAATATCTTTTTGTCAGCAAGCAATGATTCTCATGTGAGCAATATAGAGCCATCTTGGCCCTCTTGTTCTTAAAAGTGGTGGGGCCATTTATTGGGGAGAGGCATTTATGTTGGAATGTTTGTTGCTGTTTGTCTAGCAAGCTTTGTATCAAAAGAGGATATCTTAGATAAACATGTATCTCCTTCTACTTTAATGCATCTAAACCTTATTTTGTGTATTGGAAATGCATCTAAACCTTATTTTGTATATTGGAAATGCATCCAAACCTTATTTTTGTATATTGGAAATGCATCTAAACCTTATTTTGTATATTGGAAATGCATCCAAACCTTATTTTTGTATATTGGAAATGCATCTAAACCTTATTTTGTATATTGGAAATGCATCCAAACCTTATTTTTGTATATTGGAAATGCATCTAAACCTTATTTGGAATAATGGAAATGCATCTAAACCTTATTTTATATATTGGAAATGCATCTAAACCTTATTTTTGTTGTTCGGTACGAACAATAAAGTTATTACCATATTTCAAAAATCGCTCAGTTTTCACTTTTCCTGCATACCGAACAGCTTCCATTAACCTAGCTTCCACCTAAGAATATAGTTCCGATATTTCAATTCAATGGCTAAATACAAATTCAAATATTAAGTGCATTTAAGTCAAAATTATATGGCTATGCAATATCGTAAACGAGCAATACAAATCAGTTGAAAAAACTAAACAATCCTCTCCCTCGGGTTACTACAATAATTACTATCAGTACACACATTTCAAGGAAGGATGACGTTATAATTCTTGTGCTGTATATGCTAATTTAGTCTGGTTCCTAGCTTCTATTGTAAACGTATGGAAGTCATCATAGAATTCATGGACGATGCGATGATAACTGTGAGTCAGCCAGATATTTAAAAAAGTGATTCATCCGATTAATTTAATGCTTATAACGTTTAACCTTTGTCTTCATGTATGATATATTACATTCTGGATAAGTTGAGTATTCAAAGTGGCAGATAATGTAAACTATATATAATATTATGCTAATTGCTGAACTACTTTTGGTGATCAGATGGGAAACATAAATCAAAGTACTGAAAGCACATGGAACGGGAACAACTGTAACAACTGCATATCGGGTGTAGAAAAGCGTTCGTAGTACTTACTTCTGCATTAAATTCATGCGCGAACTATCGTTCATTTTCCAAAACTCACCCTACAAAGAAATTAACTTTTGACTGATTTGTAGTTCCGAAGAACATCAGAACCTTCAGAGCTTTGATTGTATATTGGAAATGCATCTAAACCTTATTTTGTATAATGGAAATGCATAAACTTCATGGATATGAGTTAACTACATGAACAAATATTTTTGTTTGTATTTGGTGTATGTGCTTGTTTCTGTATACTCTTCCTTCTTATGAATGTGTTTGCTGTTCATGACATTTACTTATTGTATACAAGTCAATTAACAATATATACAGTTACCCCACCCATTTCATTGTCAATTTTGTAAGAGACAACAGTATTGTGAGACTGGAGTATTGCTAGACTGGCTCATTTTGTCACTTAGACTGACCATTGTGAGTCTGAGGTATTATGGGGGCTGGCATATTGTGAGAATCTGACGGGTTAGGGGACTGGCACATTGTGTGGCTGGAATATTGTTTCAGTATTACTGGTGTATTTGCATTGATTTTTTCTGAGCTGTGTGATTGATTGGCTGATCAATATTTATAATATAATTATTGATTGAAATTGTCCTCCTGATTTGACCTCCATTATGGTGTTTATTATGTCCAGAATGTTCTGTTAATGTAACAAATATCATGTAGCATAATATATTGGCAATAGTTCTGGAACCCATTTCATAGGCACATCTTAGCTGAGGTATCACTTCTTATGCCCCCGTATCGATAGATACTCTGAACTTTTACCTTGCCTATAAAATCAAAACACTTCCACCTACAGACATCAAACTTCGTATGTTGGTTCCTCATGACAACCTCTACAGGACATGTGCATTTTAAGATCAGTAGGTTAAAGGTCAAGGTCAACCAGAGGAGGAATTGTGATTTAAAAACACATCTTGTTAACTTCCTTCAAACTCTTGCTGATAGTGAATATTTCAGATCCAAGATATTCAAGTGGGGAAAAAAAGCAAGTGGTAGCAATATCTAAAAAAACACGATTTTCCTTGCTTAATCTTAACCTTGATATTTAAATTTGATAATTTTGCCATCAGAATAATGTCTTGGAATTTCAATTTTTGTCTTTGTGGAAAAAGGTATACTTTATTGATTTATTCTCAATGTTAATGACTTGAAAGAGGTGGCTGTATGAAAAGTTCTTCTTTATGAATATTTGAAGAACATTTCATATAAGTTCATGATTTCTAAATGAGGTTATACACTTGCATACATGTAACAAAAATTTCATGAATCATTCATGGACACCAAGTTCAAGAATAGGTCATGAACTGTTAATAAAATGTTGTGCTTAACTAGTTCATGAACTATTGATGAACATTTTAGATGAATTTAGATGAAAATTATTCTTGAAAAGTTTATGATCCAAACTCACGAATAATTCATGAACTCCAGTAATGGTTTCAGTTACCAATCATGATTTTTTTCATAATTTTTCATGAATTGTGGATGTGAACAATCCATGAACTGTTACAATTTATTTAACATGGGTTAAATATGCAGATTACCTCATTGTAACAAAATATGTTTACAAAATATTGTTGTGCATAAGAATTAAGATGTAACAATATAGCTAGATTTTAATGTTCAGAGCTGTTGATCTGTACTATAGACATGTAATATGACTTGAAACACAATCATGTTTAAACCAAGTATTACTTCCTCAAACACCTAATACATTTTTGTTGAAGGATTGAACTGTATTTATAGTCCGGCGGAACCTGGTTTGGACCTGGCTTTGGGGTAGATAGTAGGTTATTTGAGTTTTTCTTGTAGATTATATCATATCATACACAAATCCGATGGATGACACTTTGTCATCGATGGGCGGAATGTAATATTCAAAATGGCGTCCAAGATGGCGCATGGTTAAAAAGAGTGCCTTAAAACAATATTTCTTTAGACATTCTGACCCGAAATCGTTCATAAACGACTTGTTTCAATATATTTTAATGAAACTCAAAGGCCTTTTCATTTCCCATAATCTTCCTGCCAGTTTTTATAACAGAGATAAATTACAGTTACTTCCCTTAGTTGAAAATTAGTCATAAACTGTTGTTACATAATTAGTGGACATGGGATTGAAAAAAAGGTATCTGTCGCCAATTATAACCAATATGGCAACTTTTAACTATAAGTGAGTATACTATGCTTCAAAATAAAAGGAACTTTTCTTCTCTTCAATAGTTTTGTATGTTTGTTGGTAAATAATATTACGTAAGTGGCGGATTTTACAAAGAAAACTACATGTACTTATCTATTGATGATATTTATTTTGAAATAATTACTTATAAGGACTGCAATTGATGTCAATTAAGTGACATATGTGATATGAGCGTTTTGAAAAGGTAATGA
This sequence comes from Lutraria lutraria, assembly GCA_964023205.1. Classification (NCBI taxonomy): domain Eukaryota; kingdom Metazoa; phylum Mollusca; class Bivalvia; order Venerida; family Mactridae; genus Lutraria; species Lutraria lutraria. Next base: position 10,124,243 of record OZ026842.1, read on the forward strand.
CGTTTGGTCTACAAATATCCGGGCTTATTTAACATAAAAAGGGAGGCAACTTTTACAATTGATTATTGCAAAAACAAGACTCCCTCCCATATTTATGTTAGTCATCAAGAAGCATCCGCTAATGATGGAACAAACGAGCGTATCGGGAAATGGGAACTGTCAAATCCCCAAATCCCGTTGACTAATAAGATGTTAATGTTGAATACTACAGTGGGCCTAAGAATCCACAAATGACACAGCCGAGAAGCAAAAATCGTATTGCCCTTAAAAAGTACTTGCAGAAATAGCTTTGTTAAATTGTCACTCAGACACAACATTCATGTGCATTCATAAATGCAACGGTTACAACACAAATCTTAGTGGTCAACAGGGACAATCATCGAAGAGCAAAACGAAGGTCGTATACTTGCCCTTGATTGACTTGACACCAGCGGACCCAAATACTAGAAAAACAGTAATGAAAAAAGTTCTGTCGACAAGAATGCACTGTAATGGCTGGATATTTGCAATTGTACCGTGTGGCCGTGAATGTGTTATTGTCACAGCTTTAGGAGGTCGGAAGTTCCATTCATTGCTTAGGGCGTACGCACACCCTAATGAGCTTTGTTGGTGCAGTTGGTACACTCAAGGGTGTCAGTGGATTATCTGAGGTCTTAGAATCAACATTTGGAGGCGTTCAGAAAAAAGGTTCCACCAGAATGTACGCGCGCCTAGACTTGTTGCTGATGAACTGCTGAGGCCAGTATTGCACCACAGAAGAATATCTTTTCAGTAAAAAGACAGCGGATATCGCCAATTGTGGATGACTTAGCAATAAACCTAACCTTTCATGAGAATGCATGTCCTCAAGGAAAACTTGTTGTGACTGGCGAGAATCGAATATGATAAAATCCATTGACGTGCTTTGAGAACATCGCACGAAGAGGCAGACAACATCCTTGCTCAACAGATGGTTTACGTTGCTAAATAACCCGGAAAAGACATTTCGGTAATATTGGACTACACCAATGCTTTCCTATTGCTGTTGTACCATTGTGTATAACAAGGTCAAGGTGAACACATACTTATGGAATACTTATCGAGATCACTGAACGGTCAAGGTCATTGAGAACATTTACCTGTAATTCTAGCTGTTCATGCATTGTCAGGTTGTGATGCAACCGTCGGCTACTTTGGATTAGGTAAAGGGACGGTTCTAAAAGTGCTGAGATCAAGAAATGCTCCCCTGCCATCGATAGATATTTCTGCTGACTTCATTACGGTACTTCGACAGTGCACAAGGTTTGTTCCTGTCTGTTGTAGTGGTTATACGTATTGGTTGTACGTAGGTTGTGTACGTTACCACGAACAGCAAAATCATTCAAAAAAAATGTGAAGAGCACATTTTCAAATATGCATTTGGAAAAATGCATTGGCTGCAGATCCTCTAGTTGTACATCCAACCTTGTTCGGACGGGAAAGGGTAAAAGAAACAAGGTAATTGGCCCCAGCCATGTTCCCAAATGAGGTAAAACATTCACCACCGAATGTTTTGAAAATGATCAAATGTTCTGGCTTCTACACAGTGTACTTCGCTAAGATGTCGCTGTAACAATTATCGGCCGCCGTGAAGACAGCATGGTGTGTAACATATATCAATGGACAAACAGTTCGAGTGTAGATGGACCTTGCTGTGTTGTGTTGAACGCGAACGTTTGACAAAATGTCCTGTACTATTTTTATGAAATCCGAGAATCAGTCAGATAATGTTTCTTATATAATCAATACTGATATGCAATAACTTCCTTTTGTCTAGTCACACGTATAACATTATTTTTTTTCCGGTCGACTTTGGTCTTAACATTCATTCATTACGTATGTGTTTTGTAATATTAATCAACAATAGTGAAGTACAAAAAAATTCAATGAAACGAAAAAATGATTTTATGACGATAAAATTTCTTTACCGTTGTGTAATGCTTTGAAAGTCTAATTGAACCGATGATACCAAATATGGTAACATACAATGATTGGTTACATAAACTACATACATGTATGAACTTCTTTGATTCGAAATCGTTTGATGTTTTGGTCGTATTCTTTCAAATGATAGATAAACGTAACGACTTTATTCCTTTTTGGTTATATAAAATTGCTTTTTTAAAGGTAACGTTTTTTTTATGGTAACGTAAATTACATAAACTGCATTCATGTATAAGCTTCTTTGATCTGAAATTGTTTGATATTTTGTTCGTATTCTTCCAAATGATAAATAAACATAACGACTTTATTCCTTTTTGGTTATATAAAATTGCTTTTTTAAAGGTAACGTTTTTTTATGGTAACGTAAATTACATACACTGAATACATGTATAAACTTCTTTGATCTGAAGATGTTTGACGTTTTGGTCGTATTCTTCAAAATAATAAATGAACATTATTACTTTTTTTCATTTTTGGATTGTTATTGTCTTATAAAATTGCATTTTAAAGGTAACGTTTTTATTTATGGTTACGTAAATTGCATAAATTAGATTTTTTATTGTTGTCCAAAGCACATGTATATCTTTAAACATTTCTGATGATTTTTTGTTCCAATATATAAGATACTAATAAAAAACCAGCTGTTATTTCTTGTCTCATTTAATTGTCCACTGTCGTGGCGGCCATTTGGACGCCATCTTGAATTTCTCAAAACGCCCAATGATGACAGAGTGTCATCAAACGGTTTTTCATTTTGTATGCCCTAACCTTTCAAAATCACTAAATAAATTTACTATCTACCCCAAAGCCAGGTTCAGTGGAAAATTCCCAAAATGCCACCGGACTATTACAGGTGTGAGTATTTACAAAATCTGTATCGATTACTTCTTCAAGGTCCGACAAGATTGTCATATGATGTTAATCCTCGTCTGTTGACCTATTTTGTTGTTCTGGCTTACGTGTTTATTGACGGGAGCATGCGTACAGAGCAGTTGTACCTATGTCTAAACTACATTTATCATTTCAACACGCAAATTGTACACTGGACAATATTGTATAATGTAACTGCTATATCTGAAGCATTGGTGTCAAGGTCAAGAATTCAGGTAACTAGTGTGCATACAACATGTAACACAAAGAACACTCAAACGTAGTGTACCTTCAGTTGTTGTGTCTTACAGCCTTCCTTAAAACACACATTGTTTGTTAGACTTCATTATAAGTTCAGTCTTCACAAAAAAAATCTTTTACGCACTGAACATTTGGTCCAGTGAAAATGCAAACTTTACTAGACCAAATGAACTTAAAGTGGACCAAAAAGAGTACAAAAAGAGTGATTAAAATATTTCATTTTCTGTTCTAAAACTGGATGTATGTTTGATAGATACAAAATGATGCTCTTACCCCTTGATTTAACATGATTGCATATTTGAAATACTGAAAAAAAGAGATTGATAATGATAAGTACTCCTAGATAACTGTATGATAAGTACTCCTAAATAACTGTATGATAACCACACATAGATAACTGTAAGATAACTACTCCTAGATAACTGTAAGATAACTACTCCTAGATAACTGTATGATAACTACACCTAGATAACTGTATGATAACTACTCCTAGATAACTGTAAGAGAACTACACCTAGATAACTGTATGATAAGTACTCCTAGATAACTGTATGATAACCACACCTAGATACCTGTATGATAAGTACTCATAGATAACTGTATGATAACCACACCTAGAAACTGTAAGAAAACTACTCCTAGATAACTGTAAGATAACCACACCTAGATAACTGTATGATAAGTACTCATAGATAACTGTATGATAACCACACCTAGAAACTGTAAGATAACCACACCTATATAACTGTAAGATAACCACACCTAGATAACTGTATGATAACCACACCTAGATAACTGTATGATAACTACTCCTAGATAACTGTAAGATAACTACTCCTAGATAACTGTAAGATAACCACACCTAGATAACTGTATGATAACTACACCTAGATAACTGTAAGATAACCACACCTAGATAACTGTATGATAACCACACCTAGATAACTGTAAGATAACCACACCTAGATAACTGTAAGATAACCACACCTAGATAACTGTATGATAACCACACCTAGATAACTGTATGATAACTACTCCTAGATAACTGTAAGATAACTACTCCTAGATAACTGTATGATAACTACTCCTAGATAACTGTATGATAACTACACCTAGATAACTGCATGTTACCTACCGGAAAACTGTAACATAACTACCTCTAAATTACTGTATGGTAGCCACTCATAGATTACTGTAAGATAACTTGTAACAGTTATTGACAAAAGCACATTTAACTAGAGATGCAAAATCTCATAACATGCGATGAATAGAAGAAACTGAGTATTCTCTAGAAGCATAAATTGTCATAGATTTTTTAGTTGTTGAAGAGACTTAAACATTGTTTGATACCTGAATGTTGGATTGGGATTTTTTGTTTTTCTCAAAAAGGATGGTGTGTTTATTAGGTAAAGGCCATTTTTATAGCATATATGGTATTTCGAAGTTTTATAGCTAGAAATTTAGAGAAGAATGTGTATTATGATGGTGCTTGTTTGACTGTTACAATAGCTTGTGTTTGGTCAAAGTTTCACAGAAATTCACAAATTGAAATAATTTCTATTGCAAATTTGAGTTTTTCTTTTAGTTCAATATTTAATTCCTTTTTGCAAGCATTATACTCACCAGTATCCTCCCTTTCCAAGTGGTTAAGATCTCAGACTAGAAATGACTAGTTATACTCAATGAGTTCAAGCCAACCTGGGACAAAATTTCACATACTATAGATATCAGCTAGATTAGCTTGGTGTGCAGTTCTACACAGGGGTAGGCCTTTGGTCTCTCTCCACCATTAAAGCTAGAAAAATCACCAAATGTCTCTGGCTGTTGATGCAATGTTTTTCACTCCAGTGAAAAATAAAAGAAGGCTTACTATCATGTATTGTCAAGGTGTTAGTGTGTCTTAATCAGGTATAATTACCTTATCTTTGTTGATTGACTCAGTTCTTCTTGACTTTTTGTATTTGGTATGAGTTACTCACAGATTATGAATGATCTATTACAGTAGTGAGATGTAACATGAAATAAAGGCTGTCTCTTAACTCTTTCTATGATAAGATTGTCTCTCTTCCTCATGCTTGCAATAGGTGGCTTTTGTAGCTTGAATCCCTGCTGTATGTATTCACTGACTGATATTATTTTTTAGATAGCCAAGTGTAACATCAGTTGTTATATACTGATGTCACATTTGTTGGAACGTCTGTAATTGTAGAGAAAACTTGTCCTTTAATAATCAGGTATTCCCTTGTTGTACCATGACGGATAATAAGTATTTATTTGCAGAGCTGAAAATATATGGAGACTGAAGAAGTGCTACCTTAGTGTATCTTTGCTGATGTCATTTGATGTGTATCCACGTCTTATGACATTTATAATTTTATTGGCCCCTGTTTTGATGGGAACCAGGTTACGACCCCAAGATTTGTTCCCATGTATACCCCTGGTATACAGATTTGTACAGGCATTGATTCATCAGACAATACTGTTTCAAATATTTCTTCTTTCTGAGACAAATGTGGTGATTGGGAGACTTGAGGTAAACATATTTTCAGTAAAGGACATCATGTAGATGCTTTGTTGTAGTACCTGTATGTGGTTAAGGATTGGTTTTAGTGCTTGCTTGTTGTAAATCTTGTATACTTGGCTGATACTCCTCATTTATAGTTAAACCTGTGAACAAGGACCAACATGTAGAAGGGGAATAACAGATTGTTTGCTCAAGTGGCTTTTACTCTAATTAAGGTTTATTTTAATTTTCGGTCAGTAAATGTGTACTAGTTATTGACCAACAAACAAAGTTTTGGGGGGTTGCATAATAATAGTAGAGTCACCTTGTCAGTGAGTGATTGTGTGCATATATCTGTCTGTCTGGATCTACAACTTGCTTGTCCATTGGTGGATTTTAATAATATTGGGCAGAAATGTTCATTTATATGTGGGAATGTCTCCCATGCAAGATTCAGTTCCATATCTCAAAGGTCACAATTAGAGTTTGAAGGTGAAATATCAGTACTTTCTTTTGCTTAGTAATTTTGTCATCTATGGGTGGATTTCTGAAATATTTGGCAGAAAAATGTTCATCAGTATGTTGTGTTGTGTCTTTCATAGGCCAGGGTCCAGCAAATAACATTACTGAAAAATCTTTGTACCTCAGTTTTTGAACATTCTGTGTCAAAGCGGTGTGTGGGGGTATTCATGACTCTTGTGACAAGCTCTAGTTTCTTCTTGAATACTGTAGTTATATTTGGTTAAATGGAAGAAAAATTGTGTTATGAGTTTCTGTTTAAAAATTGATAAGGCATTTAGAACCATAGAAAATTTAAGGTTTTTGAAATGTGTCTGTCCGTCCAGTTGTATAAGTCTGTTGTCCATGGGTGGAATTTAAAAATACTTGGTAGAAAGTTCTATGAGGCGATTTGTCCAATGAAGACAAAGTTCCATACTCACAAATTCAAGGTCATACTTAAAGTTCAAAGTTCTTAATTTGGTTCTTTTTGCCATGTCTGCTCTGTACATAGATAGTGCTGCTGTGCATGTCTGGCTGCAAAGTTAGAGCATTTCTATTTATACAGATTATTCTTTATCCTTGAATGTATAACTGATCTTTCTTCCATGATTATGCTATTATTTTGTATACGTTTGTTGTTAGGCTCATTTTCCTAATGAGTTGGCCTTGCACAAACGCTTCATAAACTAAACAAAAACAAAACATTATTTTGTTCTATCTGGGCTGCATAATAATACTTAAACTAATGATATATGGCTTATGTCTGGTAGACTTTGTCTGATTCAGATTTGTGTTTTAGGAATATCTTACAATTAGGTTTGATTGATTCATCAATAGATTAATAAATGATTAGATGAATTGTTTGATATATTGATTGATGAATCATTTGATTGATCAACATATTGACTGACAAATTCATTGATGAATTATTTGATGATTTGATTGTTTGAGAAGTTGATTGATTTGATACAGTTTTAATGTAATGTTTAGAAAATAATAGAATTGCTGAATGTTTTCTATTGATTGAAAATTTTAAGTGTTCTGTGGCCAAGATTTCATGATGTTTCATTAACAGTATGTCATGTGACATCCAGAAAGATTAGGTCATGTGACATCTAGAAAATTGATGTCATGTGATATCCAGACAGATTATTCCATGGGGCATCAAGAAAGTTTATATTCAGTGTTGATGATATTGATTCTATATTTATACAAGAGATGTAATTGAAATACCTTGCTATTAACACTTGTACATAGTATAATACTTGCATGCATTGTTAGGTGCTTCAATTTCTTTATAAGCTTAGTATGCTTGAAGGTTGTATTGTGAAGCAAAATTGGTTATTTATTACTTTAAATAATGCTTTGGCTTGGTTGGGTAATTGGTCTTTACATGTAGAAGACCCCTATTTAGTTTGTGGTTAGTAGGTCAAAGGTCACAATGACCTTCAACTGAAAAACCTTTTCCGACCAATAACTAGATAACAATTTGGCCTAAGGTCCTCAGACTTGGTTTGGAAGTTGGTCATCACAAGTAGATGACCTCCATAGACTTATAATAAACACCCCTTGCTATAAGTGAATTTTTCTGTCTGATGATCAACACCCTTTTTTTGGTCTGTCCAATATGGTGATTGACTTAATTCTAATGAGAATATTGTTAATGACTGTTTTCATGCAAGTCCTTTGTTTGTTGTTCCCTTAAAGGTGAATATTGACAAGATAGCTGGCATTTATGACAGTTCTTCCATTCATTCATCTGTTATTTTGGCAGCATTGTATCCCCCTCCACTTCCTGCAAGTCCTTTTTTGTTATTATTCAGTAGTTAATATATCTGGCCATATAAATTATGTCTGTTTAAATTTATCATTATTCAGTAGTTAATATATCTGGCCATATAATTATGTCTGTTTAAATTTATCATTATTCAGTAGTTAATATATCTGGCCATATAATTATGTCTGTTTAAATTTATCATTATTCAGTAGTTAATATATCTGGCCATATAAATTATGTCTGTTTAAATTTATCATTATTCAGTAGTTAATATATCTGGCCATATAATTATGTCTGTTTAAATTTATCATTATTCAGTAGTTAATATATCTGGCCATATAATTATGTCTGTTTAAATTTATCATTATTCAGTAGTTAATATATCTGGCCATATAATTATGTCTGTTTAAATTTATCATTATTCAGTAGTTAATATATCTGGCCATATAGTTATGTCTGTTTAAATTTATCATTATTCAGTAGTTAATATATCTGGCCATTTAATTATGTCTGTTTAAATTTATCTATTCATTCTTCTGCCTGGAAACTTGTGATGTTCTGATTAATCATTTATTCAACGAATCATTAACAAATGGTCTTTGACGTGACGATGCTCCCATTTTGTCAATGGATAGTTGATTTCTGTACATAGTTGTCGTTCTTGACTATAGTACTGCAGACCTTACATGGTTTTACTTTAAAGATGTAACTGTTCAAGTGCAGCATAACTCTGGTCCAATGTGGTTTGTTTAATAATCAGTATATTTTTACTCAAACATCTTAATATTTCAATTCTTATTGATTTTGTGCTATTCGATTGGTGTAAGGGGTGTTAAGTTCATGCCATAGTAACATATTTGATCATCTCTTATTTAATCAATATTAATCAATTAAGCACTGACTTTTGCCTCTGATTAATCAACAAAATTTTCCTGAACTGATTACAATCACTACTGGGAACTTTGTCAGCATAACCAGCTTATTAGTGAATTTGTGTGTTTGTTCCCTGTTGGTCGGTATTCAGCCTAGTTTATATGTTCGCTTATTTCTCAGTTCATCTATTCACTAGTCTGTCTTATTGTCAGGGAGTCCTACTCATCAATTGTTCGTCGAGTTACTTACACCACCTGTATGTTATCCCATGCTGGAACTGAAGGAAAATTTCTTTATATTAGACCTTTGAGTGAACATTTCACAGTACACTGTCAATTATAGTTAATTGTATAATTATGCCAGAGGTTACTTTCAGTGTGTTCCAGTAGGGGATATTAGCCATTTGTTAAAAGTTCTATTAACTCAGCTGCCCAGTTTGTATGGCTTGGTTTGACACTAGTTACTGTATACTTGTTTGATTTGATATGAATTAAGGATGTTATGATTGAGACATTTTGTCATCATCTGCATCTTTTTCAGCAAAGAGAGACGAGAAATATGGCATACAATGGTGATGTCTGGCATTTCAGCATCCAATTGGGTGCTAGGTCCGAGGCTTATGTACTTAGTTGTCGTAATAGCATTTGTTATGAATGGAGGACATATTTTACCAAAGAGATTGTACCGATGTCTGCCATTGTTGTTTCTGCTGTCCCATACAATGATGGGAGTGTTGTTTATGTTTGTACAAAGATCTCAAGAGTTTCTGGTTTCTGTCAGACGTATACATGTAAGTTGCTACTACTGTGAGTGATAATTATGTTCTATTTATGTTTTCCACATCATCTCCTGCATGGTGGTATTGCAGTTTGTATGATATTATGCAACTTATACCATAGTCAGAAGTATCCTGATCCCTAGTTTGGACAGGTCATATTTGTGGAACTGATGCGTAATTCAAGACATTCAGATGTCTTTTATAAGTATAAGTGAAAAAGAATAGAAACAGACACAAGATACTTCTTATTATGTTACACATCATGTTGTTACAAAGGTATACTTATACACAATATGCAATAAACAACTGTTACCATTATAGAAGCAGCATTCAGTCACCGTAACAAATGTGTTACTTGGAACATATTTACTGAGCGCATTTAATACATAGTCAGTACACAGTTAATACATAGTCAGTACACAGTTAATACATAATCAGTACACAGTTAATACATAATCAGTACACAGTTAATACATAGTCAGTACACAGTTAATACATAGTCAGTACACCATTAGTACAAAGCTAATACACAATCAGTACACTGTCATACACAGTCAATACTCAAATACACAATAAAAAAAAAATACACAATCCATACATAGTCAATATACAGTCAGTACACAAGTTGTGTTCTTCTCCAAGAAGGTACAGTAATAGTAAAGTGACTTCTATGTACTTGTTGACATCATGTTCCATTTTGAAGGTGTTTTGTTGTCATTTGTTACGTATACATTACCATGCTTCTCTTAAAGAGTGGAAAATATTTTGAGTACTTTCTTTTTATATGCCTGTTGAAAAACGGGTTGTATTATGGGAACACCCATGGCGGGCGGGTTGGCGGGCAGGATAGTGGGTGGCGTCCACAAACTTTATAGAAATGTTTATGGCCATAAGATCTCGGTCAAGTTCGATAACCACTGGCCTGGGGACTGTCTGGAATTAACATAGAGTGAGGGCTGATTGACAAAAACATGGTGAAAATTGGCTCTGCCCCCTGACTTTACTCTATTTTATATAGGCTTACTTAGGAAAATTAAATAAATCTTCTTGTCTGAAACTGCAAGGCCTAGAGTTTAAATATTTTGTATGTAATATTGCTAGAGGACCTCTGCCAAGTTTGGTAATTTTATGGTCCTTGGATCAAAATTTACCCTGCCCCAGGGTTCACTTTGTTTTATATAGGCTTCATATAGGAAAATAAAAAAATCTTCTTATGATAAACTACAATGCCTAGACTTTTAATATTTGTTGTGCAGCTTTGTCAAGTGGACCTCTACTATGATTGTTCAAGTTGTGGCCCCGGGGTCAAAATTGGCTCTGCCCCGGAGTTTACTTGATTTTACATAGGCTTATATAGGAAAAGTTATCAAGTGATAACTTGATCATTTGTTTGTTGGAGTCTTACTTGTTAGCAGCAAACATTGTTTGCTGGAATTTTTTTGCCAGACCTGCTGTTTAATAATGACAATGTACAAATTGCTTGGCTGTATAGTTCTATCTTTAAAGCTACAAAGTATAGGAACAAATGATTTCTAATAAGCTGATTGTGTCTGTTTTATAATTAAGTACGATTGTTACCTGAATGTCTTTGCTTGTATATAAAACCCATGTAAACTGAACATAGCACTTTGGTTAGTCATTATTGTCTTTATCTCATCATTCTGTCAGCTTGTATAATTTTATCAAAGGTTGAGACTCATATGATGCCCACACCAAGTTCTGTACATGAGTCTATAAGTCCAAGATGGTCTCATGAAGTGCTCATTTTCAGCATGTTCTGTTTCTTCCTTGATTAAATATGTTATGTGGCCATCTATTTTGACCAATCCTGTTGCATTCTATGTTATGTGACCATTTTGACCAATCCTGTTGCACTTCAATGTCATGCGACTATTTTTACCAATCCTGTTGCACTTCAATGTCATGCGACTATTTTGACCAATCCTGTTGCATTCAATGTTATGTGACCATTTTGACCAATCCTGTTGCATTTCAATGTCATACGACTATTTTGACCAATCCTGTTGCATTCTAATGTCATGTGACTATTTTGACCAATCCTGTTTCATTCAATGTTATGTGACCATTTTGACCAATCCTGTTGCACTTCAATGTCATGCGACTATTTTGACCAATCCTGTTGCACTTCAATGTCATGCGACTATTTTGACCAATCCTGTTGCATTTCAATGTCATGTGACTATTTTGACCAATCCTGTTGCACTTCAATGTCATGTGACTATTTTGACCAATCCTGTTGCACTTCAATGTCATGCGACTATTTTGACCAATCCTGTTGCATTTCAATGTCATGTGACTATTTTGACCAATCCTGTTGCACTTCAATGTCATGCGACTATTTTTACCAATCCTGTTGCATTTCAATGTCATGTGATTTGAGTTTAGTGTAATAGAGTACATACATGTATAGATCAGTTGAATTAGCATCTCAGGTATCATAAATTATCCTATTGGATTATTGCAGGTCAGAATACAGGAAGATTCTACAAAAAGCTTATTACAGAGTTTATTTATCAACATCGTATCGTAACATGACCAAACTCCTGTTACTCATTTTTATTGTCTTTCATTCCAATATTTATGGAGAACCTTTATTGGCTGAAAGTGTTTTTATCGTTATACCATACATCAGCATACTCGTAGATTCTTTGGTTATACGAGCCATGTTCTTACAGTCGTATATCCTTGGCGATGTATATGGTACAGTTCAAAGAGTTGTGGTAATTATCAACTTAAGAACAAAATTGAAATCCTGCAAACTGCTTGCATTCTTGAAATAATTCTGCTGATCAATATGTTGTAATTCCATAACTTTATGACATGTTTATTTGATAATTTACAAATATTTGGATGACTTTTTACTGTTTTGAATATTATGTCCATGGGGAATAACTCCATGCATACAGTTCTCGCATGGTTGGTAGTTAGTATAAGATTGTATGAATACATCGTTGAAAAATTAGAATGTTTTCATCCATACTGTTATTGAACAACATGAACACACAAGCTGACCTCATAACCTGACCACTTAGTCTGATTATTCTGCCACTCAATTATATGATGCAATCTGACCACTCAATTATATAACACAAACTGACCACTCAATTATGTAGCACAAACTGACCACTCAATTATATAACACAAACTGACCACTCAATTATGTAGCACAAACTGACCACTCAATTATATAACACAAACTGACCACTCAATTATGTAGCACAAACTGACCACTCAATTATATAACACAAACTGACTACTTAATTATGTAGCACAAACTGACCACTCAATTATATAACACAAACTGACCACTCAATTATGTAGCACAAATTGACCACTCAGTTATACAACATAAACTGACCAATCAATTATACTTAAAACTGACCACACAAACTGACTGCTCCATTTTAGTTCAAATACTGACCACTCAATTATTGAAGATTTTCAGACATGTGAAGCCAGCCCCTCCATGAATCATTCTAAAATACTTGGAAACCTATATTAGAATCTTTGCTCACATTATATGATGGGGATTATTCATATAATTATATATATTTAACAGCAACAAAGGCAAGTGCAGCCTCTGTAATGGAAAAAACAGAGGGTCATAATAAATGGTCAAGGTTTTTCAAATTTCAATGTTTCACTGTTTTAAAATAATGAGATATGACTTTTATCCTGGTGAATATATACAGATAAATTCAAATATTTCAATAAAAAGCATGAAAAAATATGATTTATAGAAATTCAAATGCATGTGCATGATACTTCCAGAAGATACATTGTGGTGTTCCATGACATACCCCACCCATTTAGTTCTGTCATAATCATCTCTTAAATATGTGTCTCTTATTAATTTGTTTGGTTTTCAGTTGTAAATCATGAATTTATACATGAACCTAATTGCCAGTACACTTACTAGTTCATAAGCATCATGTATTCAGCAGTGTTTCTATTTTCATTAAAGCCACACTTCATTTGGTTATTTCTTAACTGTCAGCCATTTTGAATTACACCATGTGACCTGTGACGTCATCAAAAGTCTGAATATTTCAGCCTTTTTAAAAAATCAGAATCTGTAACTCTTGAAATTTTAAAATTACATCAATATAATTTTATTATACATGTGCAATCTTAAATTGATGTAACCATCTTTGGGTCTGAGCATGTATACATACATGTATATAGTATACAGTGATGCATACAGACTTTTTTCAGTATTTCTTCAGACATTTGTTAAAGCTGAAAAAAAGACTGAACCTTGAGTCTGAACCAGTCAGACTTTTTTCAGTATTTCTTCAGACATTTGTTGAAGCTGAAAAAAGACTGAACCTTGAAGCTGAACCTGTCAGACTTTTTCAGTATTTCTTCAGACATATTCCTAGACTGAAACCGGTCTGAACTTTGTCAGCACTGTTCAGCTTTCATTCAGACAATATTCAGATGCTTGATATTGTTGTTCAGCAATAATTCAGTCATGAATATTTCTGTAAGACTGTATTCAGCATTCATTCAGCTCAATTCAGACAAACTTCAGACATTATGTTTCATGAGGGAATTATTACTCAGAACCTGTCCTGCACATTGTATGACACAAACTGACCACTAAAGTGTACTGCCGCTTACTACTAAATTATATGACACATAATGACCACTCAAATAATACTGACACTCAGATATATCTCAGAAACTAACCACATATATGACACATTCTGACCACTCAAGTAATACTGACACTCAAATATATCTCAGAAACTAACCACATATTTTATGACACATTCTGACCACTCAAATAATACTGACACTCAAATATATCTCAGAAACTAACCACATGTTATATGACACATTCTGACCACTCAAATAATACTGACACTCAAATATATCTCAGAAACTAACCACATATTATATGACACATTCTGACCACTCAAATAATACTGACACTCAAATATATCTCAGAAACTAACCACATATTATATGACACATTCTGACCACTCAAATAATACTGACACTCAAATATATCTCAGAAACTAACCACATATTATATGACACATTCTGACCACTCAAATAATACTGACACTCAAATATATCTCAGAAACTAACCACATATTATATGACACATTCTGACCACTCAAATAATACTGACACTCAAATATATCTCAGAAACTAACCACATATTATATGACACATTCTGACCACTCAAATAATACTGACACTCAATATATCTCAGAAACTAACCACATATTATATGACACATTCTGACCACTCAAATAATACTGACACTCAAATATATTTCAGAAACTAACCACATATTATATGACACATTCTGACCACTCAAGTATACTGCCACTCAAATATATATCCACACCATTTAAAGAAGTGTTTACCTGATATTACTGATTTGTTGTTTCCAAAATGAATGTGAACTTCAACAAATGTAGGCAGGTTCGCTATCCAGCTTAACTCCTAATCATTTTCCCGTTTCATCCCTAAAAACTTGTAGCATGTCATGATATTTTACCAGTATTTATGCTTTTGTAAATTCCTCACAAAATGCATTTTATAAAGAATCTGCTTAGTTCATTAAATAGCTATACTAAGTGTTTTAGTTTGTTACAATTGATATTAGTATTTTAGAATTATATCTATTACAAGAATTCACAGTTTTTTTTCAAGACTTAAAGTTTGATGTTGACAAGACTTAAGTGAAGGCGAAAATACACCTACTGGATGTTTCAAATAAGATAACACATTTATATCATCAATCTATTGTCTATAAATAGGAACTTTTTTTATACAGTTTTGGCATTACAAATTACAGTAATAAACTTAGTCTTGTCCAGTTTTGAGGTTTCCATGATGATTTTAAAACCAGTAATGCTATGTCTGTGTAATTCAGCTCACTTTAAATTGTCTTTCTTTGAAACCTGTTTAGCAAGTAGTACCAGTGAATTGCTGAAATGGTACCTTTTTTATTTATTTACTAAAGATCATACATTTTTATACATCAGACAAGACTTTTGTCTGTAAGTGTATGTTACAAGTTCTGCACTTGTACACTAATGGTATATGTACTGATATTCTATATTAGAAAAACATCATAATTTTATAATACTCAAGTAGCTTTATGGTTGTGGGATTTTATATGCTAAAATGGCCACGTTGGTATGTTTTGCAATAATAATAGTTCGTAATCATTCTGACAGTACTATTACTAGCAGAATGTTTGTTCTTGCTTGACAAGAAACACACTCAAGTACTTCAATTTAAACAACAAATATTTGAAGCAACCTGTAAATTTTGATAAGCATCTATAAATAGAAATGAATGGGAGATAACTCATTCATCATAAAAATTCAACAAAATCAAATATTTTCAATAAAAATATTAGTATATTTCAGTTAATGTCTAACACTAAAATACTGTTTTATAAGCAATATTAACCCTGTTAATCATAATTTTTGTATGAACATCAAAATTTGAATTCTTTGATTTGCATTAAATTTGTATTAAATTGATACAACATTTATTAACAAATAGTTTGTTACAGTCTAGTGGTGTACAAAAATTAAACTTTAAATTCTTTGTATTTTGAATAAATATGTTAATTGGTACCGGCCAAAACTTATGATATTATTTTGCCCTCTTGTTTGTGTTATCTACTCACCAAACTGCTACACCTTTGCTCAAACTGTCCTGTGATCCAATTTAAAATTCTTAATCATTACTGTGTAACAGTAACAAATCTTGTTTCAAATGTAATTTGATTACATATATTTCAATTATATTAATTTATTTTATTATTTAAATAATTTTTATATATAATATCACCTAATGAATATACATCAGAAGTAATATTGTAAATATTTGCTTAAATTTTAAAGAAATTAAGTTTAAATTTGATAAATAAGTAACATAAATAGTAATGCATGGGCTACATTTTGTACTTGTATATTTTGATTACCGGGTAACATAAATGATATAATTTATTTAATGATGCATTAAATGATTTTACATGGTTATTTTTTAATCAATATTTGTAGTGGTATGTGATGATATTTCAGACATTTTTACTGCTTGATGAGCTGTCTGAAAATCAAAGTCAAGATGAAGTGAAAGAAGATCTAGTAGTTGATGCTAGTATAGATATAGATGGTGTATCAGCTAAATGGGACCAGGTAAGTGTTTGGTTATATAAAGAAGACCTTGTAGTTGATGTTAGTATAGATATAAACAATGTATCAGCTAAATGGGACCAGGTAAGTGTTTGGTTATATAAAGAAGACCTTGTAGTTGATGTTAGTATAGATATAAACAATGTATCAGCTAAATGGGACCAGGTAAGTGTTTGGTTATATAAAGAAGACCTTGTAGTTGATGTTAGTATAGATATAAACAATGTATCAGCTAAATGGGACCAGGTAAGTGTTTGGTTATATAAAGAAAATCTGGTACCCAATGCTTGATGTAGAACATCTTTTAGTCTATATTAGATATGTAAATTCTCATTTGCAGAGTGTGGATCAGATGACTCTAAATGATGTATCTGCTAAAGTAGACCCAGGGAAATTACTGGCTGTGATAGGACCTGTTGGTGCTGGAAAGGTAGGTACTGCTATGTTTGTAAAGTCTATTGTTTGTTGGAATTTTGTATTATGGTTTAAATTTACAAACTTATATACCCAGTAAGTAGTGCAAAGATTGGTCGATTCAGTAGATGTATAATTATCTAATGATGCAGGAGCATATTGCAATTGCCTTGTTTTGTTCATTTATTTTGAAATCTGACATTTTAGTGTTTGTGCCTTATTGTTTGATTATTATACTGTTATATCTGACTGGCCTAATGCTGTACGATACTGCCGAAGTGTTATTTATAGATCATTTATGATTTATGTCACGTTTATTTTAGTCCTCCCTGTTAATGGCTGTGCTGAAGGAGTTACCTCTTACAGATGGTAGCATCAAGGTTAAAGGTCGTTTAGCTTATGTTGCCCAGCAACCATGGGTATTCTCAGCCAGTCTCAGACAAAACATCATCTTTGGTAACAAGTATGAGAAAGCAAAATATGACAAAATTTTGAAGGCTTGTGCATTAAACAAGGTAAGATTGGGATTGCTTCACAAGCTTTGATTATTGTTAGTTATGCGTTAATTTTGACGTCACGGTCTGGTGCTTTAGTGCGTCAGACTTGTAACACGGTGACCCTGGTTCAAAATCTGGTTGCGACAGGTCATACCCTTATGTACGCAGTTTTTCAATTATACTGTAGTTATATTCAGCAGTCAGTTCACCAAACCAATTTTCTTGGACTGTATTCTAACTATTTCTAACTTGCTCTTCCGCAAGGAGGTAGCAACTTCTCCACATATGGAGGAATATCAAAATTTTTATGTCAAATTTTCTTTGAAGGGTAGAATTATCAAATATACCTTTATTGCCATTTTTGGAAACTGAATTATAATTCAGCTTTCCAAAGCCGTTGTTTGCTCGGTGCACATGAATTTTGATGCAGACCAAAGTACTATCTTTCTTCTACCTTCACCATGCAGTTCCTAAATTAGTCCCCATTCCATGTTGCAGTGCAAGTCTATGTAAGTACTTTCAGTACTTTGATTTGAGTTAAATTTCAGTTAAGACTTATTGTTTCATTATTTTATGCACATGCAAAAGTTAGGTTTATGTTTCTATGTAATAGGATATGGACATTATGCCACATGGTGATATGACATTGATTGGTGACCGTGGTGTGAGCCTTAGTGGTGGTCAAAGAGCACGAGTTAGTTTGGCACGTGCTCTGTATATGGATGCTGATGTATACTTGCTAGATGATCCTTTAAGTGCCGTTGATGCAGCTGTAGGCCGACATATCTTTGAAAAGTGAGTTTTTTAAGAAAACATTTTGTAACATATCTGTCTGGAAACTTGATTCCTCTGCCTTTAATTATCATATGAAGTACCCAGTTTGTTCAGATATAAAACCAATGAGATATTTATGGAAGCTAACGGTATAAAATTTGATGTTCAGAGTTAAAGCTTCTGCATGTCAAATATAACATTTGTCAATATATTTCCATGGCGTTCTCTTTTTGGAAACTGAATTATAGTTAAGCTTTGCATGCATGAATTTTCATAAGGACCAAAGTACTATGCTTTTCCACATCTGCCATGTAATTGTTAAACTATTTCACGTTCCCTGTCCATGTTAGTTCAGTTTCCATGAGTTCTTTCAGTACTTTGATTATTCTTGTGAGTTTATTGCGGGCATGACCTTGTGTCAATTAGCTTGATACAATTAATGAAATTAAACATTAGATCTTTGCATCTCATACAGTCCATATTTCTACATTATGTTGGCTATATTCATGTGATCTATATTATAGTGTAGTACAAGGTTATCTGAAGGACAAGCCTAGAATATTGGTTACACATCAACTACAATTTCTTAAAGAAGCTGAGCAGATTGTCATCCTTAAAGAGGTAATTCTATTTTGTCTTTGGTGTCCAAAAAACTGGTTTGTTTCTGGTTACCTGACCTTACCTAAGTGTGCCCCACGACCTTGGATGTTTTATTTGGTCTAAAAAATTGTGCATCAACTTTTTCACTTGTTTACCTTTCTGCACACTTTCAAAAATAACAAAAATATTAAATAAGAAAAAATTCTCTACCTACCTACCCTATTTTTAATGAGCATTTGAAGTATTAAACATAAATTTGCCTGTGAATGAATATGTTTATATACATTGTATTTATATACTACAATGTGTTGCCTTGGTAACAAGCTATTTGTTGTTCTTTAGGGTAATATGATAGGAAAAGGAACATTCCAGGAGTTGTCTACATCAGGAGTGGATTTTTCATCTTTACTGAAACCTGATGAGAAAGAGAAAGAAGAACCAGATTTATATGAGTCAGCAGATATAAGGTAAAATATTCAGTACCAGTGGGTTTAACGCCATTTTTAATGATATTTCAGTTTTATATGGTGGCCGGCTCACTTAACCAGTTTCTCTGGACTGAATTCTTACCAATTCTTACTTACTCTTCCACAAGGTGCTGACAGCTTCTCCACATAGGGAGAATAATTAACATATTTGCCAAATTTTCATGGAAGGGTCTGACCTGTCTCTACTGAGATTCGAACCTTGATTACCTGGTGACAAGTCCAGCACTAACCACTGGACCATGGCCACAGTCTAGGGTTAAACATATTACATTGATTCTTACATGTTAAATAAATCCCCATTTTCATTTAAGGAGATTTTTTCAGTTTATAGCTTGCCAGAGCACAATCTGCTTAAGGTGAGCTTTTGTGATCACTTTACATCTGTTGTCCATATTTACTTTTGAACTACAGTTCCTCCTGTATCACTATGCCAGTTGTAACCAATCTGTTGGAATGATCCCTGGGTGGTCCCCATTCAGAGTTGTTCGAAAAATTAAATTTCATTAAAATATTTATTGTCCAAAACTACAATGCCTAGAGCTTAGATATTTGGTGTAGCATTATCCTGTGGACCTCTTCCAAGTATGTTCAAATTATGGCCCCTGGTCAAAATTGGCTCTGCACCTTAGGGCACTTGATTTTGCAATTAGGCTTACGTCAGAAAAAAGTAGCCACAGTCTTTTCTGGTGAGCGATTGTCTTTGTTTTCTTCTAACTTCTTTACAAAGTATTGTCTGAGTCTGAGGTGTATTTTACTTCAGTCATTGCATGTTAGTATATATAGAGCTGATGTACATTGCTACTTGAAGATTTATTGTATTTCTTGTACTACAGGAAACATGATCATGTTAAAGGTCACCTGACAAGCGTAAGACATCGTGTTCGACTAGATTCATCATGTTCTCATCATTCTGTCGTGGAACCATCTCAAGGTTCAGTGATGTCACTTACTTCTATAGGAACAGAATTTGAGGTAAAGTTTTTATGCCACTGGCATTTTATGATACAGGGCATGGAGTAATAGCCATGTCTTTCCTTATGAGGTCAAGTCAAGCTATGTGGAGCATGCATTTATTGAAAGCATCATCCTGTCAGCTCGGCTGTTTTCGAGGAAAAAGTCAAGCTATTGTGATCAATGTGTCTGTTCAAAAACTTAAATGTAGCTCGTAACTCATAGCTGCCATCTCCAAATAACGACCTTCCTGTGTATAAAGTCCATTCTTCGGAAAACTGCCATTGATTAATAAGCCGAAATGACCTCCTTATAAAAGCCATGTGTCAATAAAGAGCACATTTTGTTAGCTTGAGTGGCCTTTGTTCACAGTTTTGACTGTACATGTAACATTGACTATGTGATCCTTAAGCTGAAAATGAAAATAAGTTCATTTGGAGTGCTCCGACCTACTCATGAAAATCCTAGCAAATAAATAAAATTAAATTTTTGGGGACATTTTTTTTACTATTGTTATATAGTAAAAAAAATCCCTACCTTCCCAGTGCTAAAATTCTGGGTTGGAGCACTCCAAACAAACTTATTTTTATTTTCAGCCTTATCCAATTTTGACGTGTACATGTACAATGATCATATATATTACAGGCTGAAGCTGTACAGTTACCTGAAGAAGAAGAGAGACATGAAGGTACTGTTGGTATAGGAGTATATTATCAATACTTCAAGGCCGGTGCTGGTATATTCAAGTTTGTTCTTCTTGTTACACTATGTCTGGCAGCACAATGTTCATATATCTTCAGTGATTGGTGGCTCTCTCATTGGTAAGTATCCAAGCAAAATCCAGAATGTACCCTCAACAATTGATCTACTTTCTTTTTCTTAAAACTACATCAGTTTTTACTAACGTCAGGATAAAAATAAGATATTTTACTGAGTTCCAAAAATTTGGCATTTTTACGTAATATGAGATTATATATCCATAATAAGATTTGTTGTTTTTGGTCATTTATGTGTTAGATACAGCTCACGTCATGTTTAAAGATAAACATTTTTAGGAACCATAAACAAAGTGTTTAGAGTTGTTAGAATTTATAAGAACAGGCCTGTACTACTTCACATGATACAGTTACATTTAATTGATTGAAACTTTGCAATTAAGCAGACTGATTAGTGATCAAACTCCTTATAAAATCAATACATGTGCTTGATATTGCCAATTTCAAAAGCTGATTGTTAGTGTATAGTAAAATTATTGTTTAAATACTTGGTCTGTTGTGTTACTTCAGCTTTTGAAACTGGTTGTTTAAAAAAGTAAAGTTCAGATATTTTACTACTTATTTCATGTGAATATACTGTTTTCATGCTTACTGTAGGACAGTTTTACTGCTATTGATAAAAGCAAGGTTGGCTGTTACTGTGCAACCTCTCCAAAGCAACACCCTTTGTGAGTAACAAAAATATGTTGTTGTTGAGAGGTTGTTGCTCAAGAGAGGTTTAATTAATGGTTAAATCGTGCAGTGGGAATAAAATCATGTAGTTGTTGAAGGGAAGTTGTTGCTCAAGAGAGGTTAAATCAATGGTTAAATCGTGCAGTGGGAAAAATCATGTAGTTGTTGAAGGGAGGTATTTGCTCTAGAGAGGGCCGCTATGGAGAGGGTCCACTGTATAATGATTTAAATCAACCTGATGGACACTTTGAGGACTAATTAATGATAAAACTCTTATAAAATAAAGTCAAATACATGATATTGTTTACTTTGACAGGTCTAACCAGGAAGAAGCAAGGCATGCTGCCATATTGAAATTACAGAATTGGATGGATAGTGTAAATACTACAAATAGTTCAGATTCTAATATCACTATTCCTACTGTAGACACACATTACAATGTAGCGGTATTTAGTGGCATCATCGCTAGCGTATTTCTGTTTGGACTTCTCCGAGCACTCATGTTCTTCAAAGTAGCCGTAGACGCCTCACAATGCCTACATAATAAAATGTTTGCCGGTATACTTAGATCTCATATAGGATTTTTCGATAATAATCCTGTAGGTAAGTTACAGTTAGAATTCAATTATTACATTGATTTTAATCTGTTCAATTTACAATACATACATACAAAACAATTATTATAGTCTTTCTAAATATATTATCTTGTCACATGTTTTGCTATACTGGTCATAGATCAGGTTATTTACAAATCTTCCTTCTAGCATGACAAGATTTAAATTAATGGCTATTTGTCACCTTGTTGGACGTTCCACCAATCGGACTGCAGAAATTGTGATGATGTAAATAAGGTTAATTTGTAGACTAGTGTAGTATAGAGATTATTTCTCATGTATAATTTCAGGTCGTATTCTGAACCGATTCTCTAAGGATGTAGGACATATGGATGATTTATTACCTATAACATTCTTCGATTTTGTTCAGGTGTGATAAACTTCTTATAAAAATGGATCAGTTCTTGTCTATTTACTTAACTGCTAAACTGTTATTCTGGTTTTTATAAAAGTCTTTCAGCAGTTTAGTTTCTGATAATGTTCTTACCATTCAGTTTACAAGTTGCTTCATTCATAAAATGAAAAAAAAATATATAAATGGCAAATCAACAGTACTCAGGAGCCTTTATAGAACTACCGGTACTTGGTGTATGAAGTCTACTTGATTTAGAAGTTAAAAAATTATGATACAATGACATACCAGTAATTTTTTATTCTATGTTTATATTACATAATATTTTATACGATATATTAGGTGATTTTGTGTGATTATTATGTACAGTAAAACCTGTGAGCAAAGGCCACCCTTGAGAAAATATTATGTGACCTTTATTGACAGACGACCTTTATTTTGAGGTCATTCTGTTCTAAATAATCAGTGAAGGTTTTTAAAGGAATGGCCTTTAATTCACAGGGTGGCCATTTTGCAGAGATGGCTGCTAACACAGACTGTATTGTGATAATTCTAATATCATGCGTTTAATTTCTAGTGTGGCTTGCTTATCATTGGTATTGTGATAGTAGCTGGAGTGGTCAATCCATGGGTGTTCATTGTAGTAGGACCACTTATTGTACTGTTTGTAGTCATAAGGAAATATTACATACGTACATCTAGACACATCAAAAGGCTTGAAGGAACAAGTGAGTTTTTATTTTATTTCTACCATCTTTATGACCCCGTATTGATAAATTGGGGGCATATTGTTTTTGGCCTGTCTGTCTATTTGTCTGTTTGTACCAAACTTTAACCTTGCCTATAAAATCAAAACGCTTTCACCTACAATCATCACACTTCAAATGTTGGTTCCTCATGACAAACTCTACATGACCTGTGCTTTTTAAGGTCAGAAGGTCAAGGTCTGTGTTAAAAACACATCTTGTTTTTCTTCTTATCAGTCAATATATTTTGAAGTAATGAATGTTTTGATTTGTGTTGATAATGGATGTCTGTCAGCATTTATCTAAGTATGATTTTATTTATACATTGTGTATTATATAAACCTGATGAAGACAAAGGTGATATCAATATTCATGGTTGATATGAATTAGTTATGCCCACTTTTGAAGTAAAGGTGGTATATTACTTTGCACATGTTGGTCAGTCCCTCCGTAACCAAACCGATAGCTAGAGAACGATTTGGCCTAAGCTCTTTAAATTTGGTCGGGAGGTTGGCCATCACATGAAGATGGCCTCGAATGATTTTGAGATCAGTATGTCAAAGGTCAAGGGACATCAGTGTTTCACAAACACTTCTTGTATTCTTTTATTTGATTATGATAATTGTATGAGTGTTATTGATGACTTTTTCAGCACGAAGTCCTGTGTTTACACATCTCAGTGCCTCTTTACAAGGTCTTCATACAATCAGAGCATTTGGTGTACAGGAGAAGTTTATAGAAGAGTTTGATAATCATCAAGATTTACACACGGAAGCTTGGTTCTTATTTCTGACGTCTTCACGATGGCTCGCTATACGTCTAGACTGGTTATGTGCTATGTTTGTGACAGCCGTGTCATTCTGCTGTGTACTGGCTGCTGACAGTAAGTTGTCTGGTGTTAGATTGTCAGGTGTAACATTGTTAGTTGTTAGATTTTGTTGTTTGTCTTCAATTGTCACATTGTCGCAATACCAAAGTAACTATTTGTATATGTGATGAGTCATTCAGACTCATATGGCTGTATCTTATATATGTTAAATGTTTCGTTGTTGCTGGTGTGTACAGATTACTTATAACACCAGGGTTCCTTTAGTGCATTATTTTGTTCACCAGATCACATAAAATTTGCATCCATTGCTTTGATAATATGTTGTATGAAACATTACAGTATGTAGACTACCATGGTTATTTATCATGTACTAACATAAAATAGGCTATACATGTAGTTGTTATTTATGTAATATGATCACCATATAATAATACAATGTTTTATTATTACAGGTCTGAATGCAGGTTTGGTTGGCCTCTCTATGACATATGCTATGACTTTGATGGGAATGTTTCAGTGGGGTGTTAGACAGAGTGCAGAGGTAGAAAATCAGGTAATATAACAATCTTTTCAACCTCATATTTACATTAATGTGGATTCCTCCATCGCTAGTGGTGATGAATTGAAGTACACATGACATTGTACTGAAGTACACATTTATTATTGGATTAAGAAAATTCAAAATGCTTACAACCTTGATCATGACTTACCATCAAGTGTTGTTCTGCTAGCAATAAGTAAGGCTAGCAATAACAACTTAATATCTTGCCCGAATGCATAAATTCTCTAGACATACCAGACCTTATTTGACCCTACCAGTCTAGAGTGACAAAAAATATTGTTGTTGTTTGTTTGTCTGTTCGGGTTTTTACGCCCCTTTCCGACAGTCAGAGTCATATGAGGTGGACAGTTCACTTAACCATCGTAGAACCAGTACTAGACTCCCATCCTCTGTAAGCAACTGCCTACTTTCTCACATAAGGAGATAAGGTTGGTAGCTAGGCTCGAACCCACAATCAGTGAGATATTACAGTAATTTGAAGTCAGCGACCTTGACCACTCAGCCACAGAGGCAGATAAACAATAAAGTTGAAATTGAACATTTTTGAATTCATACGTACATGTGATTTAATCCTACAGATGATATCAGTAGAGAGAGTGTTAGACTATTCTAATCTACCATCTGAAGCAGCTCTGGAAGCGGATGAGGATGATAAGCCACCAAAGGACTGGCCTGAACATGGTGCTATATCAGCTAGTGGTGCTAGTCTAAAATACTCCAATGATGCTCCTACAGTATTGAAGGATCTTAGTTTTACAATAAGAGCCAGAGAAAAGGTATATATCTGGGGGGGGGGGTACTTAGAAAGTAACACTGATAGCCAGCGTCTGCCCCTCTAAAAATAAGCTATGTTTAATAAAAATCTATTTCCCCCAATTGTATCATAAATATTCCCAAATTTGCTTTCAAGGTGTTATTTTTCCCCTTTCTGTCAGTGTCCAGTGTCTTCCCCTTTTCCTGAAAAAACCCTGTACATATCTCATTATGTTAAATGTTTTATAGTCTATATGTTTGATGATCTATATCTACTAGACAGACATTGCCCTGAGAACACTTGCTATAAGTCCCTTACTTTCTGTGCCCCCCTGTTGAAGTGATTGCCTTAACCGTCAGTATGAGGTTAAGTTAAGGTGCCACAGGGTGCATATACGTCATTAAACCCAGCTTCTTTTTTTATTGTAATATCTTAATAATACTATTTTAACAAATGTTCTGCTTGAACAGAAATGGTTTGATACAAACTGCAGTTTATTAAACACATAAAAAAAAAGTATGTAAAGTAAAAGCGTAAAAGCATAGTTAATGTATTAAGACAATTTTGAAAGAATGAGATAGAAAGTCAGTTCTGTCTCCAGGTGAGTTTGTTGAATCCCTGTTCACAATCTTTGTTTTATGTTTTATTTATGCTTTATCTAACGGTATGTTATATTTTTACTATATTTATGTTATTCGGTCCATATTACAGATCGGTATTGTTGGAAGGACAGGTGCTGGTAAAAGTTCTCTAATTACAATGTTGTTTCGTCTGGTAGAACCGACTGGTCAGATTTCAATTGATGGAGTATTTATACAGAAGATAGGTTTACACGATCTCAGGAAACATATATCTATCATTCCACAGGTAATATCAAGAATAAGATTATATGTATAACAATATATGTTTCATTCTATCATATTCTGTTATTTTACTGTTATAGTGCGGTTTTATTATGCCCCATCCAAATTTTGGTTTCCGAGCAATAACTTCAGCGAAATATTCATGGATGGTTTCATATGTTACATGTCGGTGTATCATGATAAAATAAAAGTCAAGTTCGATTTTCTTCTTTTTTTCTTCATGAGTTATGGCCCCTTTTTTACATTTCTAGTTTGAACTGTCATATCTGAATGCATTTATTTTTAGCTTTTTACCACAGTCAGTAGTTTCTGTTTCTTTTATAGCAAGGGAATGTTCCATTATATTTATACGATTTAATACACTTACATTCAGCAACCAGTTTAATGAAGACTAATGTATAACATACATTTGTGTACGAAAGTTATTAAATCGCATGGAAGCTTAAGAATAAATGCTAGTATTAACCATGTAATTATTCAGTTTTGAAAATTGTCGTTTTAAGAAAAATATTTAAAGCCCCATTAGCTTTTTGCTGTAGAAAAATATATGCAAAAACATTTAATTGTTGATATTATCCCAAGATAATTATTACCGACGAAACAAGCCCTTTTTCGTCTGAAAACACTCACTTCACTGTGATTTTTGCTTTTGTAAACTTGAAATATGTAGAGCGTGATGTCTATTTACAATGTGTGCATAGCATGACTGCGGGAAAACTCAGGTGTTCTATAAATAGTATTTATTTCAATGATATTGAAAAAAATAAGATAGTGGTTTGGGAAACATTTTTTCTTGTTATAAAGTATGCACGGGAGGAAAACACACCGGATTCCTCTGTTACAGAAAAAAAAAGAAACTATTAGGACCGATACATTTATAAGCTTATGGGACTTTAATTACTTAGTTATGATACTTGTTTATCTCTTTTTTTATTTGAAAGGTAAAATTTCATTGTTTTTTTTGTTGCAGGATCCAGTATTGTTTACAGGTAAATTAAGAAGAAATCTGGATCCATTCAGTATGCACAATGATGAGGCTTTATGGAAAGCACTGTCTGAGGTAGGTGTGAATACAACTGTTACATCTTGTTGGATCCAATTGAATCTGTACACATCAACTGAAGATAAATTAAGTAACACTTCCATTATAAATGAGCTGATGAAACAAACAAAATACTTCCTTATTAAACATTTGAATTGTTACATTGTCTCATAACACTCAGATAAATGATAACTTTCAATTACTGGTGGCTGGCCTGGTATTTTAATGACTGTGACATATTGCTATGTGGCTGTATAGTAACAAAAAGTCAACTTTTAAGCTGCAGAAGGTCCAATGGTTAGCATGCCGCAAACTGGTGATCTGGTGTCAAATTCCTGTTGTGGCTGGTTATACCCTTTTTGAAAATTTGGTAAAAATGTTGAGAATATATGGAGAGGTGGCCGGCTTTGGTACATAGCATGGGGAATGAATGTTTACCTGGTTTGTTTGTCTTGTTCTTTGAAAATTGGTGAATTAGATGACACTAAATGGTGCTTAAAATGTATCTGTTATTTTAGGTACAACTTAAGAATGCCATAGAAGACCTACCTCATGGTTTAGACTCGGAGGTATCAGAAGGTGGTATTAACTTCAGTGTAGGACAAAGACAATTGATATGTTTAGCTAGAGCTATATTACGTAACAATAAAATACTGATGATTGATGAAGCTACAGCTAATGTAGATCCAAGGTAATTAGGCATAAAATGTGTTATGTTTGTTTCAGGTTACATGCTCATTTTAACTTTTAATAGGTAGGTAAGGTCTCCTCAAGCCTGATATAATGTCTTGGGGGGAAACTTAGGTTAAATGTACAATACAAGCTTTCCAGAGCAGCCCTCTCTTGAGCAACAATATCCCATCAACAACAACATGATTTCCCCCACTGCACGATTTAACTATTCATTTAACCTCTCTAGTGCAACAACCTCTCAACAACAACATAATTTTGATACATCCATGAGGGTGTTACTTTGGAGAGCTTGCACTGTAACTAGAAACGAACATTTGTTTAGACCTTCGCTTTGTACAAAAGTGTTATATTATTGTTGAATTCTACAGTTTATATAGCCTCAAGTTGTAAACATTATTCTTTTAGATATTATTAGGTTATATTTTGACTGGGGTCTCTTTGCATTGTTCAGTTCTGTCTGTGCTTATATTATGCAGTAAGTCATTCCTCTATTTAGTTGCTAAACTGTATGTTTGTATTCTAGAACTGATGCTCAGATACAAGTTACCATCAGAGAGAAGTTTAATAGTTGTACAGTACTAACCATTGCTCATAGACTTCATACCATCATGGATTCTGATAGGGTGCTGGTAAGTAAAGCTTCTCTTCTCTCAATTGGTTTTACATTTTACCAAATATTATAATTCTTCAATAGTTTTTGAAAAACAGATACTCATGACAGTGAAATGTTGACATATTAGTCATTATGTTTGAAAGTTCATATTTTTTTTATGTTTTGATGAATTATATAGTTATGGTAATATTAGGTATTATTCTTAATCTGCATGTACCATTTTATTGTGGTCGTTTGATTGTATGGTGAGTTTCCTCAGGATTTTTAATCATACCATAAGAATTCAAAAGAACACCAAGTTTTACTGGGAAGTCATTTAGAACAATTTATATGGTATAGGAACTTCTCACAGTTGATATAATTGTACATGGTTTGTATTTATCATTTAAGGTTTTAGATGAAGGTAAAATCATGGAGTTTGATGCTCCAT
Organism: Lutraria lutraria; assembly: GCA_964023205.1. Lineage (NCBI taxonomy): Eukaryota > Metazoa > Mollusca > Bivalvia > Venerida > Mactridae > Lutraria > Lutraria lutraria. Next base: position 10,153,628 of record OZ026842.1, read on the forward strand.
ATATTCTGTTACAACACTCCAATGGTATGTTTAGAAAACTTGTAGAACAGACTGGAGCATCTGAGACTGTACATCTGCTAAATATAGCTAAAGCTGCTTACATGAAATCTATTGATGAGAATAGTGCTGCTGATGATAATGAAAGTGTTGCTGATGATGATGGAAGGACTTACTCAATCGAAGATATATCAATGGTTATCGATAATGTTGGCAATGATAAGAAGCATGCTGATGGAGGTAATAAAAGTGAAGAAGTCAATGATGACCTAGAAAATGTAAATAATAGTCAGGCTGAGGATGTTCAGTTAGGAAGTGACCAACTTATGTCAGAAGAAAATGATGAAAAAAGAATTGACTCTGTTAATGATGTTGATATCACTGAAAATGACGAGGAAAATGGTAAAAATAGGATAAGTGAAATTACTGATGGTGAAACAACTGATGAAAAGACTGGATTATTAGAAAAAGATGTTGATGAAGACAAGGATACATCAGGAAATGAAGAAAAAGCAGATGATGATGATGTTAATGATGATGATGTTGTTAATGGCAAGGAAGATGATGAGAAAGATGAAACTAAAAAATTGTTATGAAAATTTATATGGGCTTAGATGTTACCTTGTGACAATAACTCAGTAAGGGTTTTATTTAAACATAAATATAATGTTCTAAGTATGTTGGGACTGCCTTTCTATTGGAATTTGTTGGTCCCGATCTGTAAATCTGAAGCACTGTTGTGATCATTAGACTTCCATATATAATGGAAATTTAATATAGACCAACAATCTTTGGGTATATTTATCAAGGAAAATCTTGAAAGTTTATATGATGTTGATGTATATTTTTCTAGTGTATGATTATTAATTTTAAAGATATGTTATAATGACACAAGCTTGTTTATAATGTCTTTATATTTCACCTGTATGTATGTATGTAATAGTTTTGATTTATTTATAACTCAAATATCAGATTACTGATATTATATTTTCAGAAATATTTGTCATAAATGAATACCATTGGTTTTCAGCTAGTACCTTGCCTACCATATTGTATGAGTTTACCATTGGTTACATGTACAACTCTTACACCTGTACTTGTGACCAAGATTTGTAATGGTTCATGTTGTTATGGAAATGAGATTGCAGTGACTAATGGAACTTACAAACTGTTTTATTGAATTATGACTCAGATGATGATATATTTACTTACCTAAGACTTTTTAATTACCTAAGATGTTTATTTTGCCATATATGTGAGTTTGTGATACAAATGTTGTTTTTGATTATATCACCTGCTCATTATCAACAGTTTCTATGAATTTGCTGAAATTGTTTAAACTGACTGTCATTATTATAGTAAAACATTTTACCATCTTCAACTCAAAATGTTTCATATTAACACATTATATTAAATTTGCTGGTTACAAAATTCAGTAGCTTTATTTTATTTTTAGCTTTATATTTTCTTAGCTTTTGAATATTTTTAGCTTTATTTTCTTATATTGTATGTTTTAGCATAACGTATTTTTAACTTAGAGTAGTAAATATGTATTCCTGTAATAATCTGTTTTTTATTTTACTTCTATCTTACTCAACATCTTAAAAGGGATTATCTCTGGATTGATTACTGAAAATAAATTATAAAAACTTTGTGGGCACTGTACCAGTCATGAATTTACTTGTATTAATCTTACAAGTACCGAAATGTTCAACTCTATTTTAGTAACAGAATATAATTTTAAGCATCAGTCATTTATTTTACTTGTGTTGATCTTGCAGATATGGTAATGAAGTATGACTTAATGAAGACACATGTCTGTCATATATTTCTACTTTGAAACATAGGCTGTTGATTTTTCTGCTTTAATTTGAAGACATCCTTGATTCTTCATTGATTTACTTCTTAATGTATAAATCATCAAATGAGAGGAGTTCTGACTCCTTAAGAGAAAAACTCAAGTCTGGATTATAGTTCCTTAAACTGTTTATAGATAGATATTTTTTTTAATCTATTTGTGCCATGTGATTGAATATATGTGTAATAATGTAATTCTATGTCGAATGTGTTATGTTAGTTTTTAGAATTGATAAAAGTTTGTCCTATGTAAAATGTACTTATTTTTATTTCATGAAGTATTTGATGCTATTACGTTTCCGTTACTATAAGAATTAAAACTCTCATTCGATATTTTGGCCTAAATAGGCCATTCAAAAAAAAAAGGATGAAAATGACTGTAATGCTACTTTGCATAAATGTATGTCACAAATAGGCACAACATTGTCATTTTATGTCTTGAGAAAGGCCTTTTTAGGGCTGAAATGTTGAGTAAGAGTTGATGATTTGTTTTATATATTTCCTATAGAATAATCTCACCATTATATTTTCATTCTGTATTATTGATTTACAAATCTTTTTGGTTCAGGGTTCATTTTTGTTTATCTTTTGTTTATATTTATATAAGGAATTGTCTTGTCAGATGCTTAATATGGGGCAAAACTTTGTAATATATGATTTTCGAGACTAGTCTGAGAATGCAGCTTTGCCATTGGTCAGTTTTGAGCCCAAGCTCAGGAATAACCAATCAAATGCTTAGGCGTTTAAATTGATCTTCAAGCTCAATGTTTTAGCCTCCGATTATTGTTTTTTGTATTGTTTTTGATTTATGTATACCTTTACCTGATCACAACATAGTACTATTGAATATGTACGCATAATCTCTGTTTCCTTGCACTATTGTTACATATTGTGATATATCTGTAAATACTATTCATAATGCATTTTGTTGTATTGTCTACAAATGAAAATCCATCAAATTTAATGACTTCTTTTAAAAATCGATTTGACATAACTATTAGGTGAATATGACCCTGTCTCATTGTTCACTTGATAGATTTACTAATTGTTTACATGTAATTGAGTGTATGTATGGAAATTCTTGAAGAATGTCTTCAGAAAAATTTGAGGGCAAGTAATGAGACAGCTAACACTTGAATATCAGAAAGGTACATTGTTTTGATTGGTTGAAAGGTACATTGTTTTGATTGGTTGAAAGGTACATTGTTATGATTGGTTGAAAGGTACATTGTTTTGATTGGTAGGTTAATTAGTTAATTGGAGTAGTTGTACTCATGTATTGCAAAAATTGTATAATTGGCTTAATAATTGATATGATATTTATTAATATTGTGATTATGTTTTTGATTAAGCTTGCTGATTTGGTGATCATTAAAAGGTTGTTTTTAATTATTGTCGGTAAATGAAGATAAATAAAAATTTCAGAATCACATCATTGTTTACTTATGTCTACTTCTCTAAGGTACAATGCTATGAATTGTCTTGGAATACTGTCTCGATCACCATTGGTCAATACTAAGACTGAAATCAAAATCGACCAATCAGATACCAGAGTTCTGATACAAGAAGTAAGATTTATTTCATTCTGAGGCCGAAAGCACATTTTAGTTGTGAACACAGGCCATCAAATGAGAGGGGAAAATATGGATTTATACTTAGTTAAGCTTTGATTTGGATATTTCGGAGATGACCATCATTTCACTTCAGTGGGTTTGATCTTGTTTTTCGACAATATTGCCAGCTCTCCTGACAAGTTTTCCTGCACACTAATCAGTTCTGACTTACCCTTTCACAACGGGAGGCGGAGACTTCTACACATATAAAGGAAAATCAACATTTTTGTCTTTTCAAAGAAGGGTATGACCAGCCTTAACTGAGATTCAAACAAGGAACGCCAGGTTACACATCCAGTGTACTAACCACTGAACTAAGGCCGCAGGCAAAATAACAACATTAAAAAGTAGGTGCTTAACAATATCTATAAGGTTTGATAGAGAAAAGTCTTCTTGGACTGGATGATGGAAATGTTCATCTGTTAATGATCAATAATGATTATTCAACAGCATTAATTAACTTTGGAAAGTCATGAACAATTGCAACTTAAAATAAATACTCCCCTACATATGAGTTACTCAACTATACCCTCTCTTAAACTTTGTTTGCCGGGATATAACAACATGTATAAATAGAAATGAAAATTGAAGTATGAAAAGAACAACTTTCACTCAAATGCTTATAATATTTGTTCAAATTCTGAAATTCGATATTTTTTCTATTTGTGTATATATTTAAAGATAACTCTTTATAAATATGAAACTAATATCACACTAAGACAAAGAATCTAAGAAATATTGAAACAAATATTTGCAGATTACGGAGAATTTACACCATATTGCCATACCACTACGTTCAAATTATCTCCCTAATTAAAAACCACAAAATCATGGTGACTCTGACTTTATTTTCCTGTATTTCTACCTCAAAGCATTAATGTAACATCCTATTATTATAAGCATGACTACCTATTGTTTGTGTCTGTTTAGTCTACCATAAAAAACATGTTTTTATAAATTATGCCTGTGACGTAGCTTGCCCTATAATAATGTTTAGGCATCTTTATAAGAGGGCATCTTTTCACCGTATATTGCCGGAGACGCATTCTGCAGCATTTTCCGGTGTGCTACAGCCTAAATTTACTTCTACATGAAGTTCTTGCAGTTCTACATGTACGTTGTTTAAGCTCTGGGTACTCTGATGGTCCATTCTTCCAGCCCATAACCTTTCATTTTTATTGCGTTTTTCGCATTGTTTTTGTTTGTTTCGTTTTGTTGTTGTTGTCGTTAGAAAAGGTGTAGGCACGTGCCTCAGGCTGTAGTGCCTATAGCAAGCTACGCCAGTATATAGGAAGAAATATGTAAATTTGGTTTATAAATGATCAAACCTCATAGACATTTATGTGTTCAAAATATTCAAGTACGTAATACGTAGTTTCTCACTAAACTGATGATCATTGTACAGCTTTGTATGTACAAATGTACTTCTACTTAAACAATATTCTTAAATATTATGAAACAGCAACAATTAAGAGATAAAATACCCAATATAGTGTGTAGGATTCGTGGCGGGCTCAAGGGTCATTCTCGTTCCTTTTAATATCTAAGGGAAACAACTCGAACTGACTTTTGAATTCAAAATTAATTTTCCCACGGTCCTCAGACACATCTTTACACAATATCGTTTTAGTGATTATAATCAGCTCAATAAATGTTTGACTTTTAGATAGGGATATAAGTAAGGATGTTAAATTAAAGATTTGAGACAGAAAAACTAGAAAATAAAGTCAAAATCACATTTTGTGGTTTTTAATAAGGGAGATAATTTGAACGTAGTGGTATGGTAATTTGGTGCAAAATTCTCCGTAATCTGAAAATGAATTTTTCAATATTTCTTATATTCTTTGTCTTAGGATGATACTAAATGCATATTTATATAGAGTTATCTTCAAATATGCTATGCAAACAGAAAAAATATTGAATTTCAAAATTTGAATTTGAATAATATTATAAGCATTTGAGTGACAGTTGTTCTTTTTTTACATCTTTTTTCATTTTCTATTTATACATGTTGTTATATCCCTGCAAACCAAGTTTGACAGGGAGTTATAGGAGTCACGCTGTTGGTCAGGCGGTCGGTGTCGAATGGTTGATCTGTCCGCAATCAAGTTTGTTGACCAAACTACTTCCTCATTCCTTATTAAGTGATTGTAATGAAACTTGAAATATGTTATCGCTATGAAGTGTTGATATGCAAGACAGAATTTCCATACCCAGTGATTCACACATTATGTGCCCATGAACTTAGCCATAAAATGTACAATGGCATTCTTTGCTCATGAATGTTTGTGGAGCAAACTACTTCCACATTAATTTTTCAAGGGATTGAAATGAAACTTGAAAAATATCATCACTATGAAATGCAGATGGGCAAGACACAATTTTCATGCCCAGTTTTATGTGCCCTTGAACATAGCCATATCAAATGCATTCTTAGTGTCAAAGCAGCAGAAGGGGAATTATTCACTTCTGTGACAAAGCTCTAGTTATTTACTTGGTTGGATAAAGCCTGAGCAACAATAACATAACAAACTACACATAATGTCTGTACAAACACTTTAATAGATACATTTAAACTTGTAAATGTTACAAAAAGTGTACCATAGTTGTAATAACTACATGAAAATGCTCACATAAATATAGTCGTATCAACATATCACAGACATTGGCACAGTTTCCTATAGGCACTGTAGGCACATATCGTAACACTTCTTATAACAAAAAAAATAATTGGCCCGAAGAATGGACCATCAGAGTACCCAAAGCTTAAACAATGTGCATGTAGATCTTACTAAATGTTTGCAACTTTCGTGGAAAATCAATTGATAATTGAAAACTCAAAATGAATAAATCTAGCAGGGAAAAACTGCAAGATCATATCATATATCAAAATATTTTAGGCACACTGGAAAATGCTGCAGAATGCGTCTTTGGCAATCTATGAGGAAAAGATGCCGGGACCCACTTAGAAAGGTACCTACACATTATTATAGCGGTCTTCGAATTAGTGGGTTGTCCCCTGCCCGACAGGATTTTTTTCCTTCTTTAAGTCTTTAGGGGGACAACCTAGTTTTAGAGAGTTTCCTTCATAAAGTATATACATGTAGTCAGGCAACCTCTCACAAAAAATTAATTCAAAGACTGTTATAGGACAAGCTACACCACTGACAATATATAATATAGTGTCCCAGGAATAGTCAAGTATGGTGGGCTGTGCTTGCCACTTAGTTGTAGTAAATTTCTGACATCAGAGGCCGCATGATTAATCATTTAAATCTTCATGCATTACAGATGTAAATTCAGAGCATGAAAACTTAGGCCTATATTGTAAGTTAATCTAACTAAAGTGTCGGTACTCCATGGACTTTCTGTCCCACAATCAAAAGTATTCAAGCCATAAGCAGTGGATAGTTTCATAAAGATTGATCAAGCAAAATATGTTCAGTTTCATATTTTAATCTATTTGAGAAAAGAAAATAACTATTAACTTAATATACTAATATAACTTGAAATTATGATATAAATAACATGATATAAAAATATTAGAAGCAAATTAAAACACCATGTAATAGGTGTTCCTAGATAAAAAGCCATAAAAAGTTATAAAACTGTAAAAAAATCTTATGAAAATAAAGCAGTAAAGAAAAATTGCAAAATTTACATGTGAATGTGTTTTGTATAAGACATAATTTCATAGCTCAAAATATACTCCAAAAGAAAATTGAACATTGCATAAAGGTCATGCCTTAACATGGCCTGGTTGAAGTATACAATATTGATATCATAAATTGGCACTTTAGACATAAATATTCCTAGATTAGAAAAGCCTTCTTTCAAACTCGAAAAGAAAATTGAACATTGCATAAAGGTCATGCCTTAACATGGCCTGGTTGAAGTATACAATACTCACATCATAAATTGGCACTTTAGAAATAAATATTCCTAGATCAGAAAAGCCTTCTTTCAAAAAGAGGACCAGCATATATTATATACATGTATGTAGAACATTAAATATTTGTTATTATCATGATCTTTTTGACCTTCGTCTTGTATCAAGATGAGAGAAATCGTCTGCATGTAATCCACGATTCTGTTTTCTAACTTCAGACACAATATTTGCTAAGTCCCGTTTACCAATGTCAAATAAGGCTTTGATGAGTTTGTCTGCAAGGTCAGGATCCGTCTTACGTCCCCGCCACTCGTACAGTACATAAAAGGAGGCGAGAGAACTACTGTGTCGATACATTCTATATATCTGACTTATCTTCTCAGGTTTCAAGCCAAGACACATACCTAGTAAGCTTCCTTCATCACTCAGCACATGTTTTGCTAGGTTCACCAAACTATTACGGTTCAAGATTTTCAAATTTGCTGAAAACAAAAAAAGTACTCATAAACTCTCCTTAATTCTACCCAATTATCAAACAACCAAACTAGACTTATCCAGCAAGAATTGCTGATGCAAGCTGTATATAACTAAATGAACAAGTAATGGTAACAAAATATCTAAATGAAGGAAGTATAATCATAATTTGAATATTTAACAAATAAAATACAAACACAATTGCAAAGAACTTGGATAATATAGTATTACTGAATACATTGATAGTGTCGAGAAGGAGAAAGTTTATAGGTTCGACATGAAAGCTGAAATGAGCTGGCCAGAGACTTTCCCATTCAGGCCAGAATATAGGAATACAAAGTGATGGAAATAAAGCAAACCATATATGTGACAACCTGATAGGATATGGAAACAGGATTGGAATGTTAAAGAGTTACATATAAATTTGGTAAAGGTTACTGTAAATGAGTGCTACAACAATTGTTTCATATAAACAATTATTGCATGGCTACATTTAATTTGGCATGCATCATCTATGTAAATGATATGCAGTGCGCAAAACAACCTGATACAAAACAATACAACACAACATAACATAACACTAAGCAATACAAAACAACACATATGTACAAAACATACAGTATACTGAGTTATACATGTACAACACAATACAACATACATGAATAATACATACAGCATACTGAGTTATACATGTACAACACAATACAACAAAATACATGTAAAATACATTGTACAATACAATACAACATACATGTACAATACATACAACATACTGAGTTATACATGTACAACATGTACAATACATTTTGTACATTGATTTTTACAACACAAAACAACATACATGTACAATACATACAGCATACTGAGGCATACATGTACAACATGTACATACATGTACAATGCATTAATTTTTACAACACAATACAACACACATGTACAATACATACAGCATACTGAGAAATACATGTACAATACAACATAAAACAATCAAAATAATATTATGGTGACTGAGTTTACAAAGCCAGGACATTTATGTAACACAGAAACACAAGTGGTTGCTCTCACAATATTTAAGGTATGACATGCCTCGGTTTCAGAGGCATTCGGTTTCAGAGTTCATTTATTTTGAACTGACTGGTCTGTCAATGCTCTTCTACAATTCAGATATGGAGTGCCAATGTTACATGTATGTTGAGGGATCATAGTTAAGGCATATATGTAATTATGATCATTCAAGTCTGTTAGTATCAACAAGTCTATAAGCAGTGTCCAGAAACTGTGCCAGATGATTAAACATTGTACAGGTTAAAACAAGTCCTACCTCTGTCGTTATTACAGCCTGTCGACGTATCAATTGGATATATACAGAGTATATTAAACATGTATACTGTTGTATTATGATATGTTTATTGAAGTATCATGATGAATTTACAATATACCCTCATACAGTCAATAGCGGCCATTCATTTTAAAACTGTAATTGATTATTTAGTACAAAATTAGCTCCAAATAAAGGCCACATGTCAATAAAGAACATATTTTGTCTTACCAAAGGGTGACCTTTGTTCACATGTTTGACTTTAATAAGAGTTAACAATTTGCACTTACTTAATCGACTTTGGACCAAATTTTAATTAATTAAATTAATGGAACACTTTTTGACCGACTTTTAAAACATTTTCCGCTATTCATATTAGTCTTAGAAATTGAAATACACGTTACAAACCTTCTCTCTCCTGATCATGTGGCTCACTCTCCTCTGAAAACAAACAAAAATTGATAAAACTATCCTGTCATATTTCAATACGAAGAATAGACCATGTAGAAATTTCATTAAATAAAATATTAACTTTGCAGTGTAATAGTTCATAAACTGTAATCAGGCATTTATAATAGAGCAATAGTGAGTTAATTCAGTCATTAGTTTGTGATTGAAACATTAACAGTCAGTTATACAATAGTTTCCCCATGATCAGTTCAACTTGAAGTAAGACATCATTTTGTTACATTTAATGTAGTTCCTGTCTGTTTTGTAACAGTTACACTAATTATCAATATGATGTTCAAAGGCCATAATAAAAGAATTTTTAGTTTCTGGTTAAATGCCTTTTTAAAATAGGGTATGTAGGTAAGGTCAGGTATTTTTGCTCTTCAAAATGTGTTGAAAGATAGTGGATGCAGCGATCTTCAGACCTAATAAAAAACGAGGGTCACAGGGAAAAATAAGGGTTACTAAGGTAGAGTAAACAGAAGCAAACCATTTTTAGGCCAAGCCACATTATTATACATTGCTAAGATACAAACAACAAATTATTACCTGCTAGTATTTCTGATGATGTTTGTTCTCTGCGTATTAATGGTATACCTGTAATAGATAATCACTAGATAAATTTGCAGTATTATTAAAACAATGTCACTACAGTAAAGAATGACCAACATAAAAACTTTTCATCAAAACTGATACCACGGTATACAGTGATCAGGTGACATAATTTTGTACTTGTTGACATCACATGATATTTGTACTTGTTGTGATCATGAGACAATTGTACTTGTTGACATCACAAGTCATGACATTTGCACTTGTTGACATCACATGATATTTGTATTAATTTTGTTGAAATCAATGTGACATTTGTACTTGTTGTCATCACATGACATTTGTACTTGTTGACATCACATGACAATTTGTATTTTTGACATTATGTGACATTTGTATTTGTTGAAATCAATGTGATATTTGTACTTGTTGTCATCACATGACATTTATACTTGTTGACATCACATGAAATTTTCATTTTGGACATCATGTGACATTTGTATTGTTGTGATCATGTGACATTTGTATTTGTGGTGATCATGTGACATTTTGTATTTGTGGTGATCAGGCAACATTTGCATCATACATAATCAGTTTTCTCTGACAAACTTAAACAATAGTAGCAATTTTTTTTATATGAAGATCTGTCGATTATAATGATGTGAATTCCACCCTGGGCAGTCAAAACAATAAACAAATCTTTCAAAAACTAAATTTGATTTTAAACAAATTTATACTGACATGAAGCATGTACATGTTTTATGCAAATGATCTAGTCACAATACTTTTTTATTTCTAATTAAAAAAAGTCATTGTTTATATCAATATATCTATTTGTAGCTGTTCTGAAATTCAAGAAAGCTGAGAATAAACATACAAAAAGCACAAGATCTAATTAAGAAACAATACACATGTATGTGTAATTTGAAGCAATAAATAACTGAAAACAATTCCTTTTTGATATCATAATGCATGAATAAAGTGTAACATATGATATACAGTAATCTCTAGCACTGGCCAAATGTGATATAGTATGCTAATTATGAAGTATAATTTAAAGCTATTTACAGACTTCAGCTTTCTATAATATTATTATGAAGAATGAGGTTCTATATTGACACTCAAATCAAAAAAGAAGAAAAACTCATTTGTTTCCAGCATTTCAATACTAAGCTATAAAACTATCTTTTCAAAATTACCTCCCCTGATCGAAATCTATCCAGAACTATCTCCCCTGATTCAGATCAATTCAGAATTATCTCCCCTGGTCCAGAACTGTTTTGAATAACCTCCCCTGATTCAATTCTATTCAGAATTACCTCCTGTGAATCAGATCTATTCCAAAATTACCTCCCCTGATTCAGATCTATTCAAAACTACCTCTCCTGATTCGGATCTATACAAAATAAACTCCCTGATTCAAATATATTCAGTATTACCTCCCCTGATTCAGATCTATTCAGACTTACCTGCCCAGATAAAGATCTCAAATATCTAAGTCACTTATTGATAAATAAAGCAAAAACTAAAGCTGCATTATGAATGAAAACAAATAAAAATATAACAGATTCTAAAGTATTCCTTGCAATGGAAATCAAACAATTTGGAGAGCACATTTCTAGCTTTATTCAAGAAAAACAATAAAACAGGTTCAAAGGGCAAAATATCAACTCCCTGTTTACCACTACTACATTCTTCTTCAACTGCATCAATTAACAATGATTTGTTTCGTAAAAGCCTGACATCTTTCTCTACAATATGAAATGATGATGTCATCATGTAAAATTCTCAAAATCGTGTATTATATTCTATTTGTATCCTGATTATTTCTATGCTCTAATAATTAGCCTTCATTGTACAAAATAAAACAGTGAGGGAGTCTTGATATCATACAAGATAGTTCTATAAGTTCTCCGACCAGTTTTTACAGCAATTAAAACAAAACTCATTTAACTCAGCTAAAACTGATTAAGTAAGTATTTGAAAAGAAAAAAAACCATCTGATTGAAGTAAGTGAAAGTTAATTATCATATTGTTTTATATTTAAGATTTTTTTACATGTGATAGTTCAAGAAATTAAAACTGCAATACTCAAACAAAAAAAGAACATCAATTGGAAAGGAAAAAAAAAGTTATATTAAGAATTAACAAGGGAGATAAATCATGTGTATAAAACTGTGCTCTGAGTTCAGACTTTGCAATACAACGAACTAGATTAATTCACTTCCTTGTGAAGCTTGCTTTGTCACAGTAAAGAAAAATTATACTGCATTTTCATTTATTTTCGTTGGGCTCAATTTTCGTGGTTATTACTAGAATGGCTATTTCATGGGGACATAAATTCGTGGATTTTGATTTTTGAAAAGAAATGCCTTATCTCTGCATTTTAATTAGTGGGTATTTGATTTCATTGATGAGCCGACCCACGAAATCCACGAAATTAAATCCCCAACGAAAATTAATGAATCCACAGTAAATCCAACTGAATTTTCGGCATTAATAAAGCATATTGTAGAAATTATAATATTAATGGATAGACTTTTCTCCTTGTTAATGGAAAGATTCAGGTAATTCAGTTAATTCGATACGATAGGATATGATAGGATATGATAGTATAGTACATAGGTAATAATGTAGTAAGTTATAATATATGTAGTATATTATTATAGACGGTGTATAATTCATTAGATTATATTTCACATTTGAATTATAAAAAGTATGAGTATTTTAAATATTAAGCCTGATATATAAGAGAGATTCTCAGTGACTAAAGCTACTAAAAACTCGGGTACACATATAATAAACATACTATTTGTTTCCTTAACAACATCCATTTCTTTTTCCTTTTCAAGTAGAATTTTTTTCCGTCCTGAAACCAAACCAACATGGATTTACAACAGATTACTACAGGTATGAGATGTCAGGTATGGGGAACCAGCCCACAGAATAAGAAATAGAATCCAAAGCCATATCATCGAAGTACCAGTCATATAAGATACATGAAATTCAAGGGCCATAACTCTGATCAGGCATGAAAAGAAGAATAACCCTAAAAAGATACAAGCAACAATCAGCCAAAAATATCAAATGCTTGAGGAGGAGAATGATATGAACATGTCTATGTGCGTGCACCAATTGATTTTATTGTAATAAACATTTTAAGTTATTCTAGAGAATTGAAATATCAAACAACTCAATAAAATCTAAAATCTATTTTGTTACATTATCTGTTCCTAATAAGTGCTAATATTATAAATGAACAAACTGTTTTAAATTCTAGTATAAATGCAACTCAACAATATAGACCAGTATTATACTATTAGTATACACGGTATACCTAGTTCATAACATACAGACAGATGATAATATGATTCATTTTCTGGACAAATAACAAGCAACTCAACAAATAAAACAGTCACAATACGAAATTAACAAAAATACCAACATTTAAATGAAGACAATGGTATCAAATGATATAACCACAAGTAATATCAAATTAGCACCAGTAAACATGTATTCCACCCTATCAAACTCTTGAACCCAAGGTCCATAGATGAAACACTCTAATTATTAATCTAAATAGATGATCCCTTTTTTATAAGAAGAATACATTTCGAACTGCTAGCAGGCACTTCTTTATGCCATTTTTTGGGTATGGTATTGAGCCCCATTCCCCAAGTAAAAGAGCATAAATTATATTTTTCCCACTGAGAGAAAAAATTCCCCATAATTAAACAAGAGTGCCAGGTCACAAAATACGCCCGTCAAGGGCCATAACTCAGAAGTGCCAGGGCTGATTGGTTATCGAACTTGACCGAGATCCCATGGCCATAAACATTTCCATCAAGTTTGGTGAGGATTAGAATAAAACTGTTTGAATTTAGAAAGCAGACACCATTGTGGACGCTGCCCACCATAATACGACCCGTATTTCAAACGGGCGTATAAAAAATATTTATTGAAGCTAGATTCTAGTAAGTAAGTATGTTATTCTTTGAAAATTCCCTAATTTGGTGTTTCACACAGCAAATTTTCCCTATCAAAGTGATGCAATATGTGCTCCCCAAAACAATAATAAAAGGGGCTGACCAGTGTCTTCACTTAAATCATTCTAGTTGTTAGAAGAAGCATAAAATTTAGTGGTTCTATGTATGCAATATATTTAGTAGTTACCACAACTTTAATTAACATACAATGAAGTTAAAGATAGAATGATATTGTCTCCATTTAAAAACCAGTTCTCATCACATACTTGGTGAACGACCTTTGATTTAAAGTACTGTGAATGTTTATCGGTACAATGTAAACATATTTAAATATGTTTAAAGTTTAGTACGGTACAAATATTAGACACTAATGATGGAACATCATTGACTTGGGCCCCTAAGTGTGAAAATTCAAAACTTATACCTACGTACATTTTGTGTCTGAAGAAAGCAATATTTATGTTGCATTAATTCTAAAGTTAATACAATAATCATTAAAGATGAGAAAATTTGAGATGTCAAATAACTTATAGAAAAATACATTATCAAAAAGTAAATGGCAAGAATGTTATGAGTCATTTATTCATTAACTTCCAGTTAGTAAGGTAAGCTACAACATGATGACCTTCACAAACAACTATCAGTGAGAATTTCCTTCCTTTAACTTTAAAATTGAATCAGATAATTCACCAAGTTGTGACAGAACAGCAGAAGTTATTACAAGTAAAGACAAAGAATTGACTTTCTATTTTTTCGTACCTTCGTAATCTAAATTACTAAATACGTCATCCTCTGTTTCTGGAGAGGAGGGTGGGGAAGTCACTATGTATCCTTCAACTGTAAATACATTGCAATCTACAGATTAGATAAAACAACTACGCAAGCCACGGGGTGTCATCATACATGTATTTAAATGGTAATAACCTCACATGGCACCAATGTTTGGGTAACATCTCACCATGCAGCCACTAGGTGTCACCACAGATCAATACAGTCATAAAAACACTACACAATTTAATGTCTGCCGAATGTTTAGGAAAATCAGATTTTTCTTCTGTGATGATCTTGATATACTAAATAAATTAATCTGTAAAATCTCAAGGAATTGATAAATAAACAAAAATGAAAATATTTTCTCTTAATAAATGAAGATTGACTGAGTGTGCATGGCTTGCGGAATTTAGTGAGACTACATCTGGTAACTACATTACATTGTGCAATAATATATTTATTGTTAGTTCTACCAAACCTGTGAACAAACGCCACCCTTGGTACATAAAATATGGCCTTTATAGGTGACATTTATTCGGAGGGTATTTTGTTCTAAATAATCAATGACGATTTGTAAAAGAATAGCCTTTACTCAAAGGGTGGCATTTATTCGGAGGTGGCTGCTAACACAGGTTTGACTCTATACTCTAATACATTGAACACAGCAACTTTACAACATTACAATCTACATTTACACTGCAGAATGTGATTAAAAATTGTCAAATAAAAAGGTAAAACAAAAGCACTTTCAACACAAATAAAAGTAAAAACAATTTAACAAAAAAACTGTATAAACAAGAAATGATTTCACAGAAAGTTAAAACGCTAGTTAAATCAATGATAAGGTCTTGTATAACAGATGTTGATACAACACTTTACAGGACAAATCTATCAATGAATCCTGAAGATGTATGCAAATATGTCACTGCAAATGTTTCATAAAAAATTGTGACTTGACTTAAACAAGTGATTACATCAATAGTCTCGGAAACACTGGCATAATAAATGTTTAATTTCAACCATATGGGTACAAAGTACACTTGTATAATGAGCATTTAGAACTATGAACAATATCAAAGTGGTTTATAGGAACAAAATAATGCATCTGTCAATATTTTGCCTGCCCAGAGGGTGGGGGAGGGTGCAGACTGACCCGAGGGAATTTGGCATTTTTTAAATTTTGATGTCTAAATCCCCACCCTAGAGACAACTGTATTTATCTAAATCTCCATTCTAGAGCCTTCTTGGTGTATCAAATGCGACAGGGATGTAAAACCTGGCCAAAGTCTATATCCTGGGACCCGAGTCATTTAGTTTATCAAATTCCCACCTGACAGAAATGTTCTTCTGTCTAAAGTTCTGTGTATGCCTGCTGCCCCCCCCCCCCCCAACGGGCAAAATAATGACAGGTGCATAAGTAACTACATTGTACATGTATATACAAAAATGATGTCATGAATGCAATCTGGCAAATATTAGGTCCACTAGCTAACAAGTTAGTAACGACAGTATCGGATGTCACAGTGCTATAAAAACATCCTGGATCAGAAATATTTTATTTACTTTATTGGTAAAGTAACTGAGGGTACTTATAACATATATAACATCACTTTAATACACATCTTAGGCTAAAGCATAAAATAACGTCAAAACCCCCGAGACGGAACCAATCTAAGCCAATCCAAGTTAATTTATAAGTTCACATACTGTGCATCGAAATTCATACAAGGTGTTTATTTATATACACACATACCAGTATATATAGGGATATTTCTATCTAAATGGTATGAACTGTTTCTATACACTTCAAGTTGTGAGGAACCTAATTAAATAAGTAACCATGACAACAAACACAGATATTATGTTCAATGAAGTTTTATACCATCATATATATAGTCAAACCTGTGAACAAGGCCACCCTTGGCAAAGACAAAATGTGGACTTTATTGACAGGTGGCTTTTATTTTTATTTGGAGGTCATTTTGATCTACATAGTCAATGATGGTTTTCAAAGGAATGACCTTCATTCACACAGTGGTCTATACTTAGAGGTGACCACTAACACAGGTTTGACTGTACATGTCACTTTGATCTATTGTTTTATCCCTATAAACTTACCCAGTAAAGACATCAAGTCTTGAATATTGCAGAAATATGTATGCAGCACTGAATTATCTCTTCCCAGTCGTAACACTACGGTAATTCTTCCATTATGGTCCGTGATCTTTATAGGAAATCTTACATAGTTGTCTGACCCCTCTAAGTAGGTCAGTGTGTAAGCATCCTCGGGAATATCAGGGTCCAAGGATACGCTCCCTTTGATTTCTAATTTGATATCGTCGGCTTGTTTGAGCAGACGGTCAGGTGACTGACTCTTCGGAACTTCTATCATTCCAATTTTTACTTTGTCTTTGACAACATCTGCTATTCTGTACTTCTCAGCACAAACAACACTAAACACAAACTGGTCTAAATTTTCTTTTTGAGCATTTTGATTTTCAACAAAGATTAAAAGTTTACACAATTGTTTCTTTCCCAGGATAACTTCCATTTCACGTCGAACATGTGCTTCAGTACCACTACTGTATGTACGATGATCTACCGTAGCTAACACTGTCCTGGAAACATACAACATTTTTATAAATGATGTTAAACATAACCATGGTAACATCAATCAGCTTTAGCTAAGCTTCTTAATGGATTTACTAGTTGACAATGTTAAAAAAATCTAAAAAAGTATATGTATAGTGAATAAAACTCACTGAATTGGTGAGATGAACACAGAGAAAGATATAGCATTGGTACATTAAAGAATTTGCTGATCAATTTATATGTCCTACCTGAAATCTTATTAGCACCAGGAGACAGAACCTTAAATGGTATGCATAATATAAACCTATCACAAAGGACATTCTATTACAAGTCTGTTCACATATTGGATTTCATGTATAGTTTCCGGTTCTTTCTCCATATATCATACATTATGCCGGTAATAGTGAATTAAGCTTATTCTGTAACTATTTTTATTATTAAATAACTAGAAATAGTTTGCTGCAATAATCTTTTGCCTCCCTGAATGTTTCTGGTAAATGTTCAGGCCTCAACATAAAAACTTATAGCAGAAAACTCACCCTCCATTTCCAGAATTGACAGTAAAGCAGTTATCATCAGCTTGTTCCAGAATACCGTCAGCATCATTCACTTCCATCGTGTCACTGGTATACTTCAGAACCAGAATTTTTGTATTAGGGTCACTTAGTACAGTAAAGGGAATTTTTAGAGCAATATTTCTCTCTTCCATATTTATTCCATCAATTTCTATGGCATGTGATGTGGATTTTATATGCTTGAAATCATCAGGACAAGCATCACGATATTGTTGTTCTGTTGGTCGATCTGTGGGTTGAACCTTGGTAAAAACAACAATTAACTTTAATGTACAACAGAAGAATGGACATAGACAAAAATTACTAGAGGTCATTATGGTGTCGTAATTGCCTAAATATGCTAAAAAATGTCAAAACTATTCTAAGTTATTTACAAAGATTAAATTTCATATCAAGCAACAAAAAAACTAACCGAATGCGGCAAAATAGAGTTTAATTGCGATAAACTCTGTACCCCTTTATCGACCTTACTTTATCAGCGAGAACCATCCCTATAGCGTTGTGTATTGCATTGGTATGATATAATTCCATTTTGACAATTAAGTCTCTCACTAGACAGCAAACTGGGCATGGTTTCAATTATTGAACCGTAATTGATTCAACGATTTTGATTGACTATCAAAATTGAACAAACAAAACATTGAATGAGATCATTAATAATCATTGTTTTCAATAATAGTGTATACTGAAAGTTTCTGAACAAGTGTACTATTATACTACAAAACATACCTGATTCAAATATTTGAATATTTCCAGGGTTCAGTGTATATTCTAACCAGTTTAGGGATGCAGGCCAACCATTGGCCAATTTCAAAATAGTGCTAAGAATCAACCAATCAGATGCTTTCATTTGAACATTGATATCAAAGAATATCTTCAAAGCCCCAGACAAATCACAGTAAATTCTATCCATGTAAAAAAGTAATGAAAAATCATGAGTACCATCATTTTGACAAGAGCAGCCTTTGACAATGAGCCTGCAGGAATACTAGCTTCCATGTTTGGATCAAACGTTGTCCTCATACAACCTCCTTTTGGTCCTATTTCCTTTTGGATCAAAGGTCGTTCTTCTATTGCAACAAATCCTTCTAATCTACACCCAGCAAATATAAGGAAATGACCTTTACTGAAACTTTCCTGCAAGAGAAAAACATAATAGTCTGATTATGAATATTGACATACATTACATGTATGATTGTGTAACTCAATACTGGAAGTCACACATTGTGCTGACATCAAGGTCTTCACCTCTAGCCAACAGCAATTTAGCATAAAATACAAAAATATAGTCACTGTTTTGTGCATACCTGTGTGACAGGATTAATATCTTAAATAACAGCACATATCTATGAATGAATAATAAAAACTGATCATTAAAATTCAAAACACCTGTTTACATGTAAGGAATGTTCAGGAAGTTTGTTTGGGTATGTTTAATTTATATGTATTGGTGATACAAATATTAATACAATATTATTAAGTTTATGGTCCAGGTAAAAATTTAGTAATTACTAATTACTCACATCGTATTTGCCTTCCTTCTCAATCCATTCCTCACCGACCTTAACCTTAATGAATAATCTAACTTTGATCGCATCGTAACGTTTAGTCAGTGGACAGTGTATCTTTATACCCCTCCAAGAAGCTGGAGGCTGTCCGTATAAGATAAAAATGTCTGATATAAGTTTCTGATTTTCTCTAAGAGCAATTTCTTCTAGATAAGTTTTTCTCATTTCATTTGGACATTGTGCCAGTCTTGAATTAGCAGCATCAATCCATCGGAAAGGTTGACATGAGGTCCGTACTTGACTCGAGTTTCTTATTTTCAATGGAGCAAGAGAACACTCAGCAACTTCATCAGGCAAAGAACTGAAAAAAAAAAGAAAACATACACAATGTAGGTACAATATGTTACGTACTGAGGATGTTGGATTTGGTTATAGGACTGCTGGCTTTTAGAATTCCCCAACATAATCAGCACAGGCGGCACCTCTGCCAAACTGTCACTTACAGATGTTTGATGGTAGGAATGCATTGTAACAAATCCATACAATTAGTTTGAATATGATTGTTTCAAAAGGAGTGTGAATGAGTTATGCTGTTTAGAATGTTAATTTGACTGTCCATTTTTAATACATAATTTTAACTTTACCCACAAAAATTACTGGTCAATTCTAACTCCAGATAAAGGCTAAAAATACTTACAAGTCCAATGATAATTACTGAACATAATAATTATGTTGATTTAATTTTTATTTTAATGAGTCAAATGATACAGACAGAGCATTTAATGATCTAGTTGTTGATACTTACGAATCAGATGATATTGACAGAGCATTTAATGTTTTAGGTACAGTAACCTCCACATCTTCTTTACGACTAACTTCCTGTCTGGCTTCATTTAATTCTCTGGATACTCTCGGAGTTAACAAACATTGGTCTGTTCTGATCATTAAAATGAAAAGAAAAAAAAACTATCATCAAACAGTAATTATTCATAAAATCTTGCCATGTAAAAGGTCATACATCAATCTGAAAATGAAATCTTCTATTTCATATTCCAATCCTAGAAAGTTTATTTTGGGAATACATCTACAAAAAGAAGTTTCATTTTGTATATAGATAAAGGAAAGACAAAAAAACATGCCATCTTTCTCAAAATAATCACCTTCACCTAAACTAACCCAAAAATAAAATTCTTGCCCAACAAGAAACTTTCAACATAACACAAATGATCAAGATTTAATATTCAATAAATGTTGATATCATTAGGATATCAGGCTCTTGAAGTAATATAAAAATTAACAAACCTGACTTTGACTCCATTTTGAACAAGTTCTAATGCAAACAGAATCCATTGTCTAAGAAATGGCACAATAATAGGCTCCAGTCTTTCCCTGTATAAAACATTTACAATCATAATGGTCAGTTGTTATAATTTATAACAAAAGTATAACAAAACCATTTCATATTCAGTAAGTACCATAGCATAAAATCTATGACCATGATAGTTAACCCAAAGGAAAGCTTATCAGTCAAACAGTAAGTTATTTGCCCATGGCAGTTTTCTGGTATTTTTTCTCCTCTCTTTCTCGGGCAGCTCTGGAATGAACATAGCTAAATGGACTGTTAAACAACAGATAAGCAAATAAATAGGATTAAGGATCAAACACCTTATACATGACACACCAACAGATCCACAGACTGATTCCTGATTGTTAACACTAAAAAAAGTTCATATCAAGAAGAGCCCAAACATTTGATCTGAACCCTATCTGCTTCCTTATGTTATAGCGTGATTATTTTACTTACGCCATATTCAGGAACTCTCCTGGTTCAACCAGAGCTTTCGATAACCTGATACAGGTCTCAGCAAATGAATCAAATCCTCTGAAACATAAAACCATAGTTACCATGCATAATCTCTAAAGGTATTTTATACTTTTTTAAAATTTATTTATTTCATCAGATTTAACGTAATTTTCGACATTATTTCAGTCAGTAATATCGTGGCAGGCAATTATCCTTACCAGTTTCCCTGGACTTCATTTAGGCCTTAACCACATTATGTTTGCAAGCTACTACCAAGCTACTCCACATAATTCAGAGGTGGAGGACAATTTAATATCTTCCGTAAAATTTGTTGCGGGCAGTGTTAGCCTGTCATATATACATGCTATATTAAAGGTCACTTCAATCTTGTTCGGCTGTATTTAGATGGCTGCTCACCTTAGTTTAGAATCAGGACTTCGATACATACACATTCCAACTTGTATAACAGAAGGCACAAGATCTAACAATGCTTTCATATATGATGGTATCTGATTGGAACTTAACAATCTGAAATATACAACAAAACAGACAACGATATAAAGAAAGTCTTGTGAGGTGTAGCAATTCTTGCAGCAAAAAATCTCACAATAATACGAATTAATACATATTATAACATAATTATATTTCATACTTAAGGTAAATTCATCATAGAGTTATGTAAAGAAAGGAAATGATAGAACCATAATTAAATGTGTCAAATGATTATCAAATACACACAGAAAACCCTGCAGTACTTACACATGATTAACATCTTCAAATACAAACAGGAAACCAGTACTTACTAAGCTATATTACTATTTTCAGATATAAACAGGAAACTAGCATTACAAATGATTAATATTTTCAGATATAAACAGGAAACCAGTGTTGTCAAATACAAACAGGAAACCAGTACTTACAAATGATTACTATTTTCAAATACAAACAGGATACCAGTATACTTACAAATGATTACTATTTTCATATACAAACAGAAAACCAATATTACAAATGATTACTTTTGTCAAATACAAACAGGAAACCAAGCAGTACTTACAAATGATTACTTTTTTCACATACAAACAGGAAACCAAACCAAGCAGTACTTACAAATGATTACTTTTTTCACATACAAACAGGAAACCAGTACTTACAAATGATTGCTATTTTCAAATACAAACAGGATACCAGTACATACAAATGATTACTATTTTCATATACAAACAGGGAACAAGTACTGACAAATGATTACTATTTTCAAAAACAAACAGTAAACTAGCACTTACAAATGATTAATTACTTTTTTCAGACACAAACAGGAAACCAGTACTTACAAATGATTACTATTTTCAAAAACAAACAGTAAACTAGCACTTACAAATGATTAATTACTTTTTTCAGACACAAACAGGAAACCAGTACTTACAAATGATTACTATTTTCAAAAACAAACAGTAAACTAGCACTTACAAATGATTAATTACTTTTTTCAGACACAAACAGGAAACCAGTACTTACAAATGATTACTATTTTCAAAAACAAACAGTAAACTAGCACTTACAAATGATTAATTACTTTTTTCAGACACAAACAGGAAACCAGTACTTACAAATGATTACTATTTTCAAAAACAAACAGTAAACTAGCACTTACAAATGATTAATTACTTTTTTCAGACACAAACAGGAAACCAGTACTTACAAATGATTACTATTTTCAAAAACAAACAGGAATGGTGTACAGTCAGACCAGAACAGGTCAATCTGAGTCCTGAAATATATACACAAACATATAATACACTGAAAAAGAAGTATTTACATTTATATTACCCCAAACAGAATACTTGCAGTTGATTGAGCAGGGTCACATGCTGACCTAATTAATATTATCCCAAATTAGGCAGTTGGATCAGTAAGAAGCCATGTAGCTTATACTGCCATTTGCAACCCTTAGAGTGAGCCCTGGTGCAGTGGGTAAAGGAAAGCATAAAGTTAGATGTCAGAACCTCAGACTGCAAGTTTTATTCCAACAAACATAAAAGTCACTCTTCCTTATTAAAACAGGACACCAGTATTAGTTTCTCAACAAAAGTCACTGGACCCAAGAGTGAATCCAATAAACAATGCTTTTAGCTCAATTTAACTTGAATAATTTGGTTTATTGTAAAATGAGGCAAGAAAACATTTACTGATATTGACCACATTCTGAGAACAACATTATACTTAAGATCTGATGTTTCACTTCTGCGGACAGATGCCTAGGACATATCATCTTTATTTAACCCTCCACAGTCTCTTTCAGCCAGTTTGATACTAAGTGTAATAGGAGA